>JAMKCH010022451.1:0-19634 GCA_023653785.1 Ophioderma brevispina | reverse complement strand
TAGGCGAAAATCGAATTTTGCGCTAAAAAAACTAGGAATAGGAATTATCGGATTTTCATGCGGTTTTCAGCTTAATGATGGTAATTGGCTAGTTTTACTATATTCATAGGAGATTTTGATGCCATACTGTGCATTAATATTTTGAAAATGAACCCATAAAATATCTTGGGTAGCAAAACCACCCCCCCCCACCCTTCAACATTTACGGCACTACCCTTACCCCGGTGAGGTGGTACATTACCATAATATTTTTTCGCTAAAAGACCGGATAAGGATGAGGAGAGAGAACGATTACCTAGAAGCTTTTTGCGAAAGTTTTTGGCATTTGAGCGCCCCCCCCCTGGTAAGACGAGGGTAAGGGCATTTTTTAGGTGTTTTAGGTGTGACCTATCTATTTCGTTTAGTTGACTATTTTGGATGAATTCCACACAAACAAATTATATTTTTGAAATATCCGAGTCAGCATTTCAGAATGGGTGGAGGCAAGACTTTTTATTTAAGAAAATAAGAAATAAAGGCATAGATTTGAGTGCATAATAAGCCTAACGGAAACAAATTTTATTTTTATTGAAATCATTTCATTAGGAACTTGACGAGACAAAAACTATGAATAATTTTTCCAAGTTGTTATTACTACAGGTATATTAGCTTTACTGTAATATTCACAGATTAATGGATCTGAAGTGCTTTAGTTTGAGCAAAAAAAAACCTGGACAAAAACCCGAACGGGCTGTAACCTAAATACTATTCACAATCATATATCTATCGCTGTTTTTCACGATCTATAGTTCGCATTTGAAACTTTCGGTTCTGTGGCGACTTAGGCACATATTTTCAATCACTTGTTACACGAGATGTTGTTGGAGCCAAAAAAACTGCTATCCTAATGTCTACTCGCCATGATTGTTTGTTGCAGGACACAGTTCTATGGAAAAAATCCAATTCTGTGATGATAATTCTCAGAACTGAGAACTCGCTTTGTGTTCAGTTTCAATTCTGTCCCGGCCTTTACAACAAAAGGCAGATCCTATACTCGATTCGCGTTGATACGTTCGTCCCCCTGTATAGTTTGGAAACCTTATGCCAAATAAGTTGGAGAGGGAAAATGTAAGAATTCAAATGCACGTGCACACCGGATTATCTTGTGAGGACACTCCGTCATTAACTCACTAACTGCCATCTAAATACAATTTCATTCATGTATGGAAACGCACTATAGTGTATGTCGGGCCTTACATTGCTCACAATAAATATTAAACAGGAGTGCCTGTGCCTCATTGAATGTTTTCGGGCCTCCGCAAGAATGAATCCGATGAATTGAGTACAATAGCTCTTACCCCTCCCATTTAATTTGTAAAAAAATTTATATTATGTATTTGTCCTCATGATTCAAAGAAAATATAGATGTTCTAATCAGAAATATAGAGAGATACAATTGACAGAAAATGTGGTCCTACATTCAGGACAATCAAGACAAGTTGTGTAAGAGACTAGTTTCAAACATGTTTGGTCAGTGGTTAACCAATAAGAATGGATAGATTGTGCAATCTTGCCTGAAAACAATTCTTCATTTTGGTTGAGTTGTTCTCAAGATATGGGTCCACTGATAATAAGTCAGCAAAACACACTTGTCCACGGAGCATCACTGATGGCTCGGCCTAATGCATCCAGGCTGCTCGATAGGGTTCATATCAGAGAAGCAAGCAGGCCATGTGGTATCTGCTCCACTCCCTCTTCCTCAGAATTGTCTCACTACAGCGGCCCTGTTCGGCGTGGCGTTGTCGTCTTGCAACCGAAAATTGCTTGCATAAACCCTCTTGCATGTGCAAGCATTGGTTTTTTTTCCAAAGAAAATTTCCATGTACACGACGACGTTTATGTAGTCCTCGTGCACACCAGTAGAACATTTTCCTTGTTGAACGGTTAGGCGTGGAAAGTTGGTCAGTTCGTCTTGCTCGGTAACCATGATTGAAGCATCTCCGATTTACAGTTTGGCGGGAAACGTTAATTCCATAGTGTACCTTCTCCACAAACGACGAAGACTGCTCTTTGGCAAATTTTTCGCGGGCTCTACGACACAGATTAAGCATCGGCGATCATCTCGTCTTGTAGTCAATCATGGTCGTTCTGGAGATTTTCGTGGCCTCAATGACACACCTCTCGATGAGGTCTGAGGATTTTTACAGACCTACTCTGCGATATCCCGAGGAAATCAGCTACTTTTGCTTGGTTGTACCCTTCCCGTCGGAGTGCAAGTAATCTTCGATGTATTGACAATGCCGTTGAAGGATTACGCCTAGGAACTCTGTTCAGTTTTGTGTTGTAAAGGTAACACACCAACTCTGAACAATGTGGGCTCGTTTCACACGGCTTGAGCAGGGAAAAGGAACAAACAACAGACGCCTGGTCTTTATATCTCCAACAAAAGGCATTGTTACTTTACGTAATTCAAAATTAGCATGGATTCACTTCACCTGGTAGTGGGGACTCATTATTCTC
The DNA here is from genome assembly GCA_023653785.1 of Ophioderma brevispina. Classification (NCBI taxonomy): domain Eukaryota; kingdom Metazoa; phylum Echinodermata; class Ophiuroidea; order Amphilepidida; family Ophiodermatidae; genus Ophioderma; species Ophioderma brevispina. The sequence goes on along the minus strand of JAMKCH010022451.1, from coordinate 17,135 downwards.
TACGTAATATGATAACCGAGGCGTTCAAATAGAAATACATTTAATATTGGGTCTTGAAAACAATATCGAACTTTATGGTGCAACAAGTGTATTTTAGAGTCCTCGGAATGTCATAAAGTCGTGTAAATTCTGGGGGAATACCCGCACCCCAGTTGGATAACCGTAGATAACGTTCAGAGATTGTATAGCAGAGTTTCTTCTTTTCCTCACACCTCCCTTATCTGTTTTCCGGTTCTTATAATACAAATTTTGTGATTAAAATGAGACTATTTCTGATGGAATTTGGAGAGATCTCGAAAGGGGAAACTCCTAGTTGATTACATGATATTGCATGATGTTATGGGATCCTAAAATTCTACTTTGAGAGAGTCGTGGTATGCTTCATGCTTCGGGATCTATCTAAAGAAACTTCTACGTGTACTTCCTAGTTCTTTTACAGTATGGCGCAATAATACGATTTCACAATAACAGATACCACAAGAATGAAGTAATGTGGTGTGATAGACTAAGTACTGGTGGTCGCAATTGAGAATAAATAGCTTTGGAATGCCGAGAGCTGAGAGGCCTTTTGGCAGGGATGTATTATAACCTCGGCTGCCTACTCTCAATATGTAATTATTGAGTGGTTCCATTGAGCGGTTCTCACATCTGCAACAATTCACTGTACTTGCATTTCTTTCTTTCCCCCCGGTTTCTTTCTCATATTTGCATCAGCCCTGTTTTGCTCAATCAGGGCGGATCCAACCTCAGGGAGGGGGGGCGGTGGCCAAGATAATTTTGTAATTTTGCTGGAAATGTGACGGCTGCGTAGCAGCCAACGGCTCCGCGTAGCGCGCGGGGGGTGGTGCAGGAGGGGGCTCCCCCGTTGCCGCGCGAAGCGCGAACTCTTCATCTTTATCAAGGCAATCAACTTTTGTCTTCCCCCTGTAGTTAAGGGGATGTTCATATCACTTTATCTAAGTGCTTGGAAAGAGTCATTGGTTTCAAGGACCAATTGAATCAGGATAAGTTATATCACAATTAACATGGAGTAACATTCAACGCCGGGCACGGTGAGTTTTATATTGACTACGAGAAGGTCAAGGAAAGTGTAAGATAAGAATTTGTATAGCAAGGGACCAACGTTCTAAACAATGATCGAAAGCCTATCGGGCTGTCGTAAGGGACGCACCAATAGACTTCAAGGGGGGGGGGGGGGGGGGGGGGGGGGGTGGAAGTTTGGGGTGAGGGCAGTTTTTTTTTTTTTTGTGCTTTTGGAGTCAAGATTTTCTTCAGTCATAGGCTGGATTTTTTGCCTACTTGAGGGCGTATTTTTTTTTTTTGGTGGCGCTTGACTCTTTTGGCTGTTTTTTTTTTTGTATGTTTAGGCCCTGCATATTGGGGGGGGTGGGCGGGTTTTAGGTAATAGTCATGGCACCTGGCAAGTATAGCGCGCTAGGGTGTTCGGGCAGGGAGGGGATTTGTGCGCAGAACCCTTTGCAATCTTTACTTTCCAAAACACATTTTCCCTGCAAATTTATATAAAAAACAATTTGAAATTTCTGAATGGTTTCACTTTATAATGCTTATTATAGGTTGAATCATTTTTATTAGTACATTGTTGATCGTTAAGTTTGGTTGAATTAAGCATAAAGTGTGCATTGAGCATTCGTATATCAATCTGTCCGGGGTGGGTGCGGATCCCGCCTCCCGCGCGAAGCGCAGACCCCTTGCAATATTTGCTTTCTCAAAACATCACATTTTCTATCAAAAGTTGATTGATTAAAAAATAAATAATTTGAAATTATAAGTGGTTCACTAAATATAGGTATGATTAGCATGTACAAAAAAAGTAAAATAATAGTTGATGATTAATTTTTTTTTGAATTTCATAAATTAAAGTTTTCATGGCGAGTTCGTATCTCAAGCTTCGGGTGGGTACGGGAAGGGCAAAAAAGCGCGGAATCTTTACAATACAATATACAATCAATACAAACGAAACGCATTTGATATAGCGCCTTCTTCTCAAAACAAAGGTCAAAGCGCTTTACACAATTTACTATTTATCCTAAAACATGGTAATACCACAGGTTATTGTAAAAGATAACATGAGATAATCTTAACAATCAAACTATAAAATAAAAAAGTAAACAGCTTGCCCAATTAAATATCATGTGAGGCAATAACAAAAACTAATTTAAGCACATCGATCAACTCCTTAGATAGATGGAAAGTTTAGAGCTTTCTTGGCGAACAGAGATAGCAAAGAGTTTCCATAGGCGGGGGCCTCATTGCTGAGGCCCTGTCACCCACTGCATCTTTTTTGTTCGGGAAACGGTGAGGAGCGTCTTGTCTCTGCAGATCACAATCCTGGCCTCCAGTAATCACACATAGCAGGTCTTCGGATCCAGTAAATGGCAATTGTCCGAATGCCCTGTAATTAAGAAGCCAAGCGTAAAGACAAGCGCCACTAATTGTAGCCAATGGAGCTCTTTAAGAAGTGGTGGTGGCTGGTGTCCTTCTATCGGATCTGAACACCAGCCTGGCTGCTTTATTCTGCAAATCTGAAGTTTACTCCGATCTCTGGCCGACATTCCATACAAAGTGAATTGGCATAGTCAATTCGAGATAAAATCATTGAAGGACGAGATGATGACACTCTCAATGTGATAAAGCGGCGGATCCGGTAAATATTGCGAAGGTGGAAGTTAACGGACTTAATGACCTTTACATGTTCATTCATAGACATTTTCTTATGACACACGACCCAAGGTTCTAAGTGCCGATGATGGGAACCTCCACTGTCCCGACCCGCTGGTAATATCTTTTAGGCGACTTGTGTAATAGGATGAACATGCGATTAAAAATTCTTGTCTTTTCATCATTCAATTTGAGTTTGTTACCGCGCATTCACTCACTGATTTCATCAAACAAAGAGAGAGTCTTTTGACAGCATGTTTGGCATCACATCATCTTAGGATGCAAATGGTCAAATAGAGATGCAACATCATCAGCATACATGTGGTAGCAATATGTGCTTCCGGATGATTGATGCGATACATGTATTGTACATTATAAAAGAGAGGCCCGACCACAGAACCCTGAGGAAGACGGAAAGGGAGTTTGATGCTTGTTTTGAAATTGCTCCCCAATGCGCACACGAAAGAGCGGTTCTGCAGGTAGACCGAATCACTGTAAGGCAGTACCTGAATTTTAAAGTAAATCACTAACCTATCCAAAGAATGGCATGATCAACAGTATCAAAGCTGTCAGAAAGATCTAGCACAATAGCAACGGCCTTACTGTTGTGATTGCATGATGATACCGTCTTGACCCGCGAAGTGTCGTTCAGTGGCTGTGCCCGTTCTTTGTAAGCTGACTGAAACTTCTCATTTAAGTCATTTGATACAAGATGATCCTTTATCTCGGCACTCACTATTTTCTCCATGAACCTTTAGACCCGCAGCTAATATTTGACACAGGCCGATAGTTTTTGAGCACCCCTCTTTGTCTAGTGCAGTGCTTTTTGAGATGGATGTCAGGGCAGCTTCCCGGAGCTTAGCTGGGAAAACACAGTGCGGATAGACTTGTTTAATGATCAGTGTTAATTGCTCAGCCAGCAACGTTGCAACATTTCTTTAAAAAAAGGTAACCCATGGAATTGTGTCCTAAGGAAACATGATTTTATGGAGTTTGACATAATCACCTTGGTTACCTCTTCAACAGTGACGGCTTAAACTCATGTATTGGAACGGTCTCATCAAGTATTGTCCCGATTGGATCATTCAGGCGAGTTGGACCGCGATAATTATTCAAGGTCCCGTTCTGATTTTGTTACCTTGGTCGCTGAAAAACTGGCAAATGAGCGACTTAGTTCAGTAGCTGATTACAGTAGAAGTTCTTTAGTTTTGGGTTCAGAAGCTTATTCAGAGTAAGTAGCAAACATGGTTTTGTTGTTAGCATTTTCTAATTGTTCTCTGTAATAAACCGTCCTTAGCATGATGAATGAGTTTACCAGTCACTGCTGATTGTACAGTGTATGCATCCAGATCGACAATATTTCTAGTTTTACCCTGATTTTCTCTCTAAACGTCTTACGTTCACGTTCTGGCATCATCAATATCTTATTAAACCAAGGATCGTGGTCTAATAATGCGGGGGGAACGCTGTTGAGGAGGTTCATGGGAATCGAGTACACAATTAAAGACTCCTCAAATTTACCAAGCATATCTCATCAACTGAGCCCTCGCGAAGGTCAAGACTGCCAACATCATGGATGAAAGTCATTGAGAGAGAGTCCTTGTCAATATTCTTTATTTCTGATGGTGCACCTAGTTCTCATGAGTGGTGAATTCTGGCTGCTCATCGTAACAATTAATCAAACGGATGATCAGAGCCCAGCCCAGGCAAGATGGCCCACCAGCAACTATCGAGACGGATATGATCAGGTTTCAAGAAGACGAGATATGATCAGGTACAGAGTGTGACCATCTTTGGGTCGGCCATCGATAGTGATAAAAAACCATCAGCAAGAATCTCCAAAAAATGAATAGACTCCGGTTTAGCGGGGAAGTCAAAATGCACGTTGAAAGCACCCAGCAGTATCGTTTTAGCGGGAACAATAGCAATCTCATTAAGGACAAGTATCAAACTCATTTAGAATGACTTATTTTTGAGACCATTTTCCCGGAACGGTGTGGACGATACACAGGGATGAGTCTAACCACTAGTTTTGTTTATTACCACACAAGCATGCACAAAAGAAAGGTGTGTTATGCCTGTGGGTTAGGTGTATTTTGAATGTTTAGGCAAGTATTGTGGATTATCCCAACACCACATGGTCAGCAGAATTCCTGGGAAAGGCAGAAGCAATATCCACTCAGGCACCATATCAGCAATTGACCACAGGATCGCTTTCAGCCAACCAGGTTTCAGTTATCACAAAAATTTTCCACATCATCTCAATAATGTCATCATAAATAGGAGACCGTCTTTTTACGGGACAGAAAGGATTCCATAGACAGATGTGGAAAATTTCATTATGTTTAGGAATGGCAAGGATGTGCTGGAGTTCAGTTGTTGACTGCCAGTCATGATGGGTCATTGTTGTGGTTTTTAGAATGTCTGTACAAGCTGAGGTGCTGTCAGGGTCCTGGATGGTAGATATATGAATTAAATTATCAATTGTTAGCCCGGAATGTGGAATGGTAGGGGTACGATCATCCCTGTTGACTGTTTGGTGACGGGGACGTCACTACTGGAATGATTGTACGTTCATGTGCTTACCTCCCGATGGGCTCACATGTCTAATGAATTTCATAATCATATCCCAAAAACTACAATTACAGAAAAACACTAAATAAGAATAATTACCCCCAATTTTTTAAATACAAATTACGATAGTTAATACAAAAGAAAACAAACATTACAGATAGCATGTTCACTTTCCAAAAAAAATTTTCCCATGCAGGTTGATGAAACAATTTGAAAATTGCTGATAATATGATCAACATTTTTAAAAAGTAAATTAGTTGTGGGGAATCTTATTTGAATTTAATTAAAGTATAAAAGTGTTATGCATAGTTCGTTTATCCAAGATGTTCTGCGGGGGTGGGTGCGGGAGGGGGTTCCCCCCTCCACGCGCGAAGCGCAGAACCTTACAATATTACCGTTCCAAAAACACATTTTCCCCAAAAAGCAAGGTATTAAATAAAAAAACAACAACTTTGAAATTTGTAAGTGGTTCACTTAAATTTATTAGATATAATTAGCATTTTTAAGAAGTAAAATATAGTTGATGGAGTTAAATTTTTTGTAAAGTGTTCATGCAGAGTTCGTAATCAAGCTTTCTGGGGGTGGGCGAGGGATACCCCCCTCCCGTGCAAAGCGCGGAACCCTTGCAATATTCGCTTGTTTTTCCAAACACATGTTCCCAATGCAAATCGATTAGAAAAAACTGATAAGTGGTTCATATACAAATGTGTATAAATGCTTTTTAAGCTTATGATCGCATTTAAAAAAGTAAAAATATTAGTTGATGGATAAGTTTTGTTTGAATTAAGCACAAATGTGTTCGCGAGTTCGTATATCAAGCTTTCAAAAACACATTTCCCCATGATTTGCAAATTTGATAGAAACAAAATGAAATATGCTTAAAGGTTAGATCAGCAGTTTTAAAAAGTAAAATATAGTTGATGGGTTAAGTTTTTGTTTGAATTAAGCATGACGTGCCAATTTTGTGAGATGTTTGGGTGCGGGAGGGTGTGTCCACCTTCCGAGCGGAACCATTGCGATGTTCGTTGCCAAAACAACATTTTCCACATATATAAATTTGTAGAAACAAATTTTATATAATGCTAAAAAAGTTAAATATAGTTGATGGGTTAACATTGTTATGCAAAGTGTTTAATGGATAGTACCTATATATCAAGCTGCCGGGGTCTTAGTGCGGCAAAGTGCCGCCGAAACCCTTGCAATGTTCACTTTCCAAAACACATTTTCTCCTGCAAATTTTGATGGTAAACAATATTATTTTATAATGCATGACCAAACTGTTTGGCAAAGCAAAATCAAATTGTTAACGAGTAGTGGCCGCAATGCAGCCAGGTGCCCGCATAAGCCATGGGGTTGTGGGGTGCGGGCGGAAACTTTGGAGTATTTAGTTTTCAAGGCTAATTTAAATTTCTATTTATTATTGTTCCTGGACCTTCAGTTAGTGGATTTCCTGAAGAGTTTAGCTCTCTGGACATCAGGGGCCGCCGAGAGAATGCGGGCCCGGGGGGAGGAACTTGGAGTAAAACCGGGGGGGGAACCCTTTAACAACTTCGTTTTCCAGAACCCCATTAATGTTATACAGGGGGTTGATTTGAAGTTCAGTGGCAGCGAAGCGGCCATGACGTGGCGGGGGTGTGGGATCTGTATATAATGTAGTTGATCATGCCTTTTGAATGGGGTTTTGTTTGTGTTTATATTAATTCATATTGGTTTATGGAGACGGCCAAGGGGTTGGTGCGGGTGGGGGTGTCCCCTCCCGCGAAGCGAGGAGGAAGCTTGCAATGTTCACTTTCCAAAAACCACATTTTCTCATGAAAATTGATAGAAAAAAATAGAAATTTGTAAGCGTTCACTTTTTAATGAGTTAGAGTATGGATAAAAGTTTTTTTAAAAGGAAAATGTTAGCTGATGGTTTTAGTTTTGTTCTCAAGATAATCATTGAGAACAGTTCATAAGCGGCGGGTTTAGTACAGGCACGAAGCGCGGAACCCTTGCAATTTTTTCACATTTTCTATGTATATTTGATAGAAACAATTGAAATTGGTTAAGTTTTCCTACTTGATAATTCATGACCCAACCGTTTTATAAAACAAAATCTTAATTGTTTTTGTGTATTTTCTCAAACAAAGAGAGGCCCTGCACTTAATTAAAAAATGGAAATTTCGTGGGTTAGGAGTGCTTTTCTCAACGTAAGGAGGCCTAGGTACCCTGTCCAAACGGGGGGGGGGGGGGGAAACGGCCACCTGTATCCGCCACTGCGCTCTCTCTCTCTCTCTCGTAACAACCGCAAGGGCTGAACTTATATTTTTACGGGCCATAGGTACCCGGGCCCCTTCGAGACCCGGGGTGCCAGGGGGTCAAGACCACTTTTGACCCCTCTCGACGGTTACTGCTGGACATGATAGCATACCAACCCCAATCTTAAAAATTGCCAAGTCATTATAAAATAGAGTATAGGCCTACTTTACATGTAGTAGTACTTGAGTAACTGGTCTGAAAACTGGTGTTGTATGGTAAGGCTACTAATTTGTGAAGAAGCACGTAAAGGTGGTACACGGGCCGTTTCATGCAGCTTAAAGGTAGTACAGGATTGGTCGCAACGTTCAATTTAATTGACAAAGGTTGTCGTAATTTCTCAAACCCGGAGAAGCCCAACACTTAATCAGGTCTGTAATTACCTTTTACCGCACAAATTGCAAAGTTTATGGGTCAGATAGTATTTCCCAGTAAGAAAACAGGCATTTTTTCTGGTTTCACAGGCAAGTTTTTTTTTTTTTAAAACCCTTTTATAAGGTGGGGTTAAGTTTTTCTAATGGAAAAGCGGGGCAAAGTTTGTTTTTGTTAATATGGTGGGTTGAAGTTTTTTTTTTAGAAAACTTCCACCCCCACTTGAGTCAAATGGTTGACCCCTATGAACAGACAGCTCTTAACTTCTAGTCAAGTCCCGGGGAAATTCGATTCAGACTATTCGCGGATGTGTGTTGCTGATACACAGCGCCTCTCACAACAAGCAGACAGTGTAGGACGTTGATCTTTATGTATCTCAGTTCACAGCTCCGATCGACTAGTGCAAACTTTTTTGGTGGGGAGGGGGGTTGGTGGGGAACTTAGGGGCGAATGGCAAATTTCAATTTCTGTCAACCGACGCAAGTTTTAAAAACGAAGGAAGTGAGGTCATCAGATGTCAAGATGGAGCGGAATAAATAAAATAATGAAGAGCAGAATTCACATTCCGTCCAAAAACAATCCGGCGGCCGGGGGGGGGGGGGTGCAAGGGCACCCCCGGCACCCCCCCTGGATCCGCGCCGTGCTCTCAATGGCACTCCAGTCTATAAGTACTGGATATTGGCTTATTCTGAGTAGATGATGATATCTGGTCGTTTTGCAATCTCCATAATTTGTGGCGGGATATAATTGGATTGTGTTCTTCATCCATAAGAAAACTTTCATGCATTGGCTTGCCTCAGAATGCGCACTGGCATTGTACTTGGTAGCAGCACAGGTTGATTTTATGAAGCTTTCCCTTCCTTTGTTTGGAATTGTATTGCTAGGACCTTTTTTTGCCAGTAGCACACGACAAACTTGTGTTTTGGCTTCTGTTATATAAGTAATGAGACCTCTCGGCAATTGCTCGGAGTGTTTGATCGTGTCTCCATTACATCTTTTCGCACTATCAATAGAGTGCTACAGCCATTCAAGATATGAAGAGGGTGCAGTGCTGATGGTTGCATAGCTGGCCCAGACCCTAAGTTGGTTTTTCCCAGAGCGTAAGGTTGGCTGGAGTGGGGAGTGCGTTGTGGATGGAGTTCACATGCAATGCAAGTAGTTCAGGATACCACAGGTTATAAAAACTTCTCTTCCATGATGTTGTCTCCCTGCAGACACTAATCCCACACCCCGTTGGTCCATTTTCCCCTGTGGACAGCATGGTTCCCCCTCATCAACATCTTTCATAAGACTGGTAAGGGCTTGCCTGTGTTCCTGGGATTCATGTCTTTACTTAGTTTCTGGTTGCCTTTGTATTCCAGTCCTGCTCTGTATGTCTGTCCTCTGCACAATTCATTGATTGATTAGGTGAGGCTCTTTCTGTTCAAGGGTCTCTTTAACACCGTTCCAACGTGCACCTTTTGCCTTCTTTTGGCAGGACTTCAACGGTACAGAGTCTGTGTGGCACCATCTTGTGAGTACTTATTAGAATTGATATTTTGTCAGCTGCACGCATTTCACTGATGTAGTCAGCTTCTTCAACTCTAGGCCATATTTCCCTCTTCTTCTATAAGAGGCACCGAGTGGTGGTGTTTCTGCTTGATGCCGGCCCACTTCTTGAGGTGCTTGTGCAGCTTCTAATTTCTGTACAAAACTAATCGGGAAGTTGTAGAGTGTAAACTACCATGAAAGCCTTGGTATGTATTGCATTGTTTTATACATCCACAGTTTCATGATACCATTGGGATTTGGCTTTTGGCTGCAGTTTTAGCATATGTTGTAGCTTTTCTGTAACTTGATTTCTTCTGCCATCATCTTTTAGGTCTTTCGTATATAAGCTTTCCAGAAATCGGACAGGTTGCTGTGGATTTATCTATTTCTTTCCCTCGATGGTCACTTGGGATCCAATGCACATATTGAGTTGTATGACCTTCTTGTCTCATTTTTTGTCTGGTCATTTTCTTCATGGCAGGGCCTTACACTTTGCTGGTTTTGCTTCATTGTGCGAGTTCATGTAAGGAATTCTTCTACTGAGGTGACTTAGCGTCTGGCATCCTTTCTGGGAATCTTGCTGTGTAAGTTAAGATCATCTGCATATGCTTTTGCAGTTGATGTTAGGTTAGAGTTTAGGATTCCAAGGTCTTTCAATCCATCCAGACGGTCTAAACACGTTGAAGCCTGTGAGGAAGAGTGTACATGATAAGGGACATCCTTTGTGGATATTACTCCTACAAGGCATCGTGCGTCCAGTCTTGTTCCAGTCCTTGTGGTCTTGACTCTGATGACTGGTCGTCGTAGTAGTTAACACTCATTACGCATATGTTTCAGGCACATAGTACCCTTCAAGAGCAACTGGATGAGGTTATGAGAGACTGATCCGTAGGCATTCTGCAGGTCCTGACAATATCTTGTTGTCCACCAAGATATTTTATCATCTTTGAGCTAGAATTTCCCCATCCAATATTTCCACTGGCATTCTTCACAAGTTATTGGTCTGAAAGAGGAGGGATTTTTGGTATTTTCTTCTTGGAGATCAAGATTGTTTCTCCAATTCTCCAGCTCATGGTATAACAGCTATCTCCATATTTTACAGAATGACTTCATGGAGGATTTGTGAGCCTTTGGACCATTTCTTATAGACAAGGTATGGTAATCTTATTGGTATCCTGGGGAGCTTTTTGTTTCTTTCTTGTTATTGAGATAGGAGTCCGGCTCTTTAAAGCCTGGTGGTTTGGTGTTAAATGCATTCTGCGGTGCTGGTGGTCTCTTCATATTCTTCAATGGGTGGTACTTATATCCCCCTCTTCTTGTCATTCAAGTTTCCTTGAAGTATTTTTCTGCTGTTGTTTCTTGAAAATGGTTCTCGATTTTGGTTGTTATTGAAAAGTTCTTTGCAAGTGGTGAGTGGGTGTTCACGAACGCTGCTGGCTCTGTGTGGTTGTTTGCTTTTCTTTCTGGTTTTCAGCTCCAATTTGCGGATCTTGTTGTGGAGTCTAACAAGCTCTCTTACCTCATTTTAGTTTCCTACACTGAGTTGGATTGTCTACCGATTCTTCACGAGTCGTCTTGGCACATGCAGACTGCCAACTGCATGCTTTTTGAAGAGTCGGACCATGATCACCCTCCGCTGCTGAAGTGGGAGCTCCACACGCCCCAAGATATGCATCCTTACTGTTGAGTTTGAACACCAACCCTTTCAAGAGCTTCTTATTAAATCTCTCTACATCTGGTATATGACAATTTCCCTTCCCTCAGCTTATAACCTTGTAACCCAGGAGCTACCACACATTTGTAACACGCTCACGTACACAAGGTTTTAGTGATAAAATCATGTTGACAGACCGAACAGTACCTGAAACGTGATTCTTAAGTGCTGCAAATGGGGCTTTAAGGAAGAGGGCCAAAACCAAGTTTGTACAGGGTCAACTTTTAAATTGATCCAATCATGTTGAAAAGGCACACCATTTTTAAATGGTCTAACCAAAGTATTCAGAAAAGGTATCGTTTGTAATAGGTACAAAACAAGCCTCAAGTTTCAGAGTTATACGCCAAAAACAGCAAAGGAATCAATACATTTAGGGTCAATGTCAGTTTAACAGGGTCAAATTTTAAAGTTGCTCCGATTTTGTTGATACATGGTGACCAATTATTGGTGGAGTTCATAGGGTTAAAATAAGGACCAATAGTTCTTAACGGTCTTAAATGCTTAGTTTCCGATGTAGGGGGCACAGAGGTCAACGTCCATTGCATCAATGGGGCTTGATCTTGTTACCCCCTACTTTCTTAATCACGCATTTTGAGACACCAAAACTATTCCTTATTTTACATTCCTTATGCATCCACCAATAATTTTGGCACCATTTTTTTATCCAAACGGAGCAATTTTAAAATTTGACGCCTGTACACTGACATTGACCCTTTTTTAATTGATTTTTTTTTGCGTTTTTAGTCCTCTAACCTCTCCGCACTTTAGGCTGTACATATTACAAACTATACCTTTCTGATCCTTATGGTTTTGACACATAATATGGTAATACTTTCAACATGATTGGCATCCAATTTAAAAATTTGACCCTGTACAATCTTTGTCTGGCCCCCTTCTTAGCACCACTTGCGGCACTTACGAATCATGTTTCTAGGGTTCCTGTCAGGTTGTCTACAATTTAATCACCCAACCTTTTGTACTTGAGATGTGTTACAAATGTGTGCTACTCCAGGCTGTGTGTCGAACTGTCAAAAGCACCTTGTCTAAAGAGGAATTTCTCAGATGCAGTGGCAGCACCAGCAACTAGCACGATCGTCTGTTTCTTCACGTGGTGTGACCTTTGTTTGGTTCTTTATCATTTTTTCAACTTAGTAGATGTTTATCATTTCATTTTTTGCTATATAGGCCGCCCTGTTCGAAGCACGATCGTCCTACCTATCTGGATCGTTAGGTATGAAATGGGCCGAGCGACACGTTTTTGTGTCAGATCCCATAACATAATTATTTAATGTCCTGTGATACACCTGGCTGCCGCCGACCATCTTCGCACTGTCTTGCCGGTGTCCGCTGTTTATTCCGAATCACTTGGGGATTGCAAGAAATTTACGATTAAAAGTGAAGGTCACCCCAGTCAAACTTTTAAATATCTGGCCGTTGCCATAAAAGCGTAGCCTGCATGGCGAATCGTGCTACAAACGTCCCACCTGCCAATAAGAGATTTTTAAGCATATTACCACCACGGGTCAGTACTGTTACCCTGTTATTCCCTATGACACCCACACCTACCTATATTGATCATTTTTACTTATACAAAACACGAATATCATATTCGATGTCACACGCCCTCATTTAATCAATCCTCACTAGGAAGGGACAATGCGAAGAATCCTCCTGCTAAAAGCAAATCATGACAACCGCACACAACCTAATGTCCTTTAGGTTCGACCCCTGTCCGTACTTGTCTGTAATTCAACAACTAATCGGTTCTTTTTTGCACCTTGCTTGGCAGTAAGACACCTAAGACCTTCCAACAACAATGTCAGGCAACTTTTTTGACTCGCATGATTAACACCACGGTGTCTACCTCATGGCACCACTTGATACTGTAAAAGATTCCCCTCGTCCTAGAAAAAGTTCGTGTATGATTATGTAATTCAACAAAGTACCAGCAATATCTTTCTGAAAAGGCCGAGATGGGGAACTTTATGTCGTGACCCCAACTTCGCATATAATTTTTGGAGCCCGAGAAGCGTTCAAAACTTTTACACACCGTCTTTAATAATCCAGAAGCTCGCTAAATCTTTGCTAACGCCACACTGCTTCAAAAATACTGTTCAATGCTGAACACACATACAAACTTGACATACGTAATTACCAGCGGTAACACTCGTGAACTTAAATCTCTGTCAACGCCTAACACACATACCGCCTTTGCATTTATGGGGTTTCAAAAATGTACAAGAGTCTTTCCTTGCAAAAATAAACTCATCTTTTACCTTATGACTTGCTTGACTAGCACGCAATAGGCTGTTCCCCGAAAATAAAATAGGTATCCAACTGCAGACGGCCAATCCGGGACTACTTAAAAGTACCTTAACTTTTGAAGCAACAAATGTTGAAACTTAGGAAACTAGGTGCTAGGGGGCACACTAAGTTATTCTCTCCCTCCCAAGAAGTAGCAAAAGCGTCCACCTAATGAAACTTGTACAACCAGAAATTGGAATTGAAATTGGAACCGATCAACCGAAAAATGGCCCTAAATATTATTCATGATTCAAAAAATTCACGAGACACACTAGGCCCAAGCGTCTTGATCTTCCGTCTTACTCAGCGATCACTGCCGAAATTTTCCTCCCTAGGGAATTAATTTGCGCTTGCAGTTCATCATATTTTCTTTACAAAAAATCTACAACTGACACAACTCGAGCTTGTAACTCCGTACCATGCTGCCCTTGCTACAATACTCAATGACCTTCAATACCCTACCATACTGTTCTTAGCCAGTATACCCCTAAATCCCAAGGCCCCTAAGCTTGGAGCAATTGCCCTCTGAACTACAGAATTTCCCCTCACTATCACACCTTTAAAAGCAAAGTCTCTTTGTCAAGCTGTACGAATGACATGTCCTTACTTAATTCGTTTTTCTTCTTTCTCAATTTCACCTCTTCCTTTCATACCATCCTTAACTTATCATTTCAGTTTATAATATTCTTAAGTCAGACATCATGTTTACGTCCGAGTTTATGTCCTGTCACCTGTCATATTTGTCTCGTCTCCGCCCCTTTTTTTTTGTATTTCACACATATCTCTTGTCACTTTTAAATTTTTTGACCTTTTTTTGTAGAGGGCACGGCGACCATCACAGCCTCGCGTGGAGCAGTGTCCTCGTTCCCTTCACCTTAGGTATGTATTCCATACTGCTTGTTATTGTTTTCCTGTAATATTATCACCTATATTTGGCATTACTTTTGAAAATACTTTTTCTTCATTTGACCATAGTCCGATACAACCAAAATAGTTCCTCTGGTACATAATCTAGGCGATCTAAGGTGATTAAGGTTTATCTCTGTTTTTTGTATAATTTTTGATGAAGAGGCAAACAATAAATCTGACACTCTGAAATCTACTCACTACTCCTTTATTATCTGTACATAATCTTCCCTTCTTCCCGGCTAAACAGAACGATTCAATGGCAAAGGATACCTTTAAGTTCTCGCCATGTTGAAACATTTCTGCCTCTCCAACGCATTCCAATTCTGATGAATCTCAAGCTTTGGATACCGCAAGCACAGTCCATCCCCACACCACAGTACTACGGCGTCAGAAAATACCAGCACCTGTGGGAAAGAATATGCAAAAATCATACTTGTTTATTTAGGTCCCCTAAATGAAATTTCACAGAAAAATTAGCTCCATAACTCTACTTTCGTTCTGGATACGGAAATTTTCGATTCCCATATGGGTATTTACATATTTCCATGTAGATATACCTGGTTTTGAGAGCCCCACCACCTGCCGGATGCCACAGACTCTCGATTTTAAACCTAATTTAGAAGCTCAGTTCCGCGCCGTTACTACTGGTATACTTCTCTTGAAACCTTGAAATCCAATCCCCAATATCCTTCACCCTCTTTTGGGTCACAACCAACACCTTCTGTACTATTCCACGTTAAACCAACCAATCCACTACTTGTTAAGGATCCACATACATTATCTTTGTATTGCACCAAACCTGACTCTCTGTGCCGTATCCGCACCCTTACCTCTCTCTCAGCCTCTCTACCCCATCCATCATCCAGATATATACAAAAAAATACCATTAACTTCTCCCAGGTTTCACTAATGGTCTTTTAAAAAGCATTTTGTAAAATGTTACGGATCTGTGGATAAACCAAAAGGTACATACAGACCACCATAATATTTGATTATACCATTGCACCCTGACTCACCCGTGAAACCCAAGAATTTGAGTAAAAACATGATCTTCAAAAATCTCGATATGATGATATCCCGATTTAAGGTGGCCAACACGAGAGATGTCCACATTCAGGGTGTCCCGTCAAAATCGAAAGTACTAATTTTGCCTGATGTAAAGCTTTCCATCAAAAATAACCTCATCTGAAAGGATTAAGCCGAGGAATGTTTCTTAGGACAAAAAGTTTGAAATATTAATTTGTATAGGAGCAAATACAAAATTCAAGCCTTATGTTTATATTGAATTGAAATATAAGCAATCAAAAGTCACCATTTTTTCTTTCTATTAAGGCACTTATGTAGCAAGTACAAGGTAAGAAATCTATTTAGGGGGTTAGTCTATATGAATGTACTATTATGACACAATACTTGGGTGCCTCAAAAATCTCTCGTTGCAACTTTAAGATCGGATTTAAAAAAGAATACCCTTTTGGAAATATTTCAAGTGCGTCCCATTCCAATCTTCGAATTTTATCTTGCCTTTCATTTAAAAAATTATTAACGGCGACACACTCCAAATACTAAAATTAACCTCTTTTTAACTGAAGAGGTCACAGAACTGTCGGGTTACGTGTGGAGGTTCATCAGTCAACAAGGTCATTATTCTGATCTACAATGATGCCACAAACAAAGTAGAGTAAACATGAAGCCGATCTATGGGGTTCTTAGCATAATAAGATGGCGGGTTTTTCATTAAAGGCAAACTTGTAGCCACATGCAATACGTCCATAACTTCTGAGTTAGCGCCAATGTCCTTCCACAAAGAAAAAAAGCAGATTTAAGACGACTTTTTACTAAGGTTCTGCTGAACCTTGTTTAATACTCGTAATAGTTTCTCAGAAAAGGGAAACCCATTTCGCACCCTGATCCTTGTAATCTTGTTCCGCATCCCCAACGTACTTATTGACACAGGAACTGGCGCTAAAAACTTGAAAGGAATCATCCGCCAACTCAACACTCAAAACTCTTCCACGGCTCCCCAGTCTATTAATGCGTATTATAAATGCAGAAAATAGAACATTAAAATAGAATTTATAAACTCATAATTAATCAACCTCAAATGCGAGAAAAATAACGTCTTTAGAATACTTTCTATGACCTTCCCTGCATCGACTTATAAGCAAAAACGCATAAGCTTTTACCCTTGCGTTACTCAGTAGCACTTGGTTATCAGTACTTCAGTGCGCCTCCACGTTTACCTTAAGCGTTACCGTCGTTTCCACCTTGTCGTAGACTCCATTATGAATAGAACTTCTTCTTATAATAGGGGTATAAACGAGAATCCCAGTCTAGAAGTTGGGGAAGAAGGTTTGAAGAGATTGTTTTATACCAACCTATGGGAAAGCGGGGGTACTTTGTAAAATAAGAGGTTTTCCTGTCAAATTAGTAAGGGGTTGAAAATTTGAAATTAAGTCAAAGTACACCACTGTATTTGTTTCTCATTGTAAGGATTAAAAAAAGATATAGTTTGTATAGGTTCCCCCTTTAGCCACAGGGCTACAGCCCTGATAAGGTCAGGTCATTCGCGGGGGCAAAAAAAAAATTACAATGCTCAGCTTTGTTGAAACCGGTTTGTAAGTATTGCCCTGGTCAACTGAAGCAGAAAATGTAGTTCAATTCTTGGGTGTGACAGACTTCTGTATACAATTTGAGGTAAAGTTTTGGTGACCCCCTTAGACCATGTAGACCTTTCTTACATTTTGCCCACTATATACGT
>JAMKCH010022450.1:0-20871 GCA_023653785.1 Ophioderma brevispina | reverse complement strand
AAATCTGAGACGTGTCACTAAAATGATGTGCGTTGACTGCGTATACACAGCTGTACTAGACCTAGTAACAAGGCATCTTAGTAACATAATACATTGTGCGATTGGCCGAATACAGCAGAGGTCAGTTGTACTTTTGTTGCGTGCTACGCTCGGCGCAAATACTCACTGCGATCGGCGCAGGGAGACACGTCTCAGATTTGATTCCAGACATAATAGTATGCTACAGTGGGATTAATAATTACTTGGACAGGAGATACGCACACCTCATGTACGCGCAACAAGCTACGCGGAGGTTCGTCGCATTCTCCAACCAATTACGCGCCGCGAAACGAGGTGCGATGTTCCTCCTGGCTCACACAGTCCACGCTCGTGTGTGTTCGATTCTGTCCAACAAATTATTAATCGGAGTGTAGTGAGAGAAAAGATTTTATCCAAGACCATGGCAAGGTAAGGCGTATGAAAGTCGATGTTATGTTTCCCGTAACCCGCCCACGTTATGATTTTCTCCCTGCGTTTGAGATGCTGAAATCCCTAAAAAGTTCATTATTTTGTATTTTTATTGTGATCTCAACTTGTGAATGTAATTTTAGCAGCTTTTATTTAAACCAAAGAACAGTTGCAAAATCATTTCCAAATGTAGGGTTGTGTTTTGACACAATATTGTAGTTATTAGAGCACGCCGAAGGTTGGTAAAATGGCTGTTTCTTCAAAATGACGAATATTGTATAATGAAAAATGAAATAGTTGCCTTTTATGATTTGGAAAAAATGTTACGGGAAACAAAACATTGACTTTCAGTGGCCTAATGTTAGTTCTGGTAACCAGAACCATTAACACTACTCATTCATCACCTACTGACCTCTGAGTAGAATGAGTACTCAGAGTAGTGTTAAAAGATGCTGACCTCTGGTTCTGAGAGCTAAACACGTGATTTTGTAATCCCCATAAACATTTATAGAGTACCGGTACTGTGTTAAATTGGTCGACCAATTGAAAATTTTCGCTCATAACATCCAAATCAAACATCCTTACTTAGCCCTGAGATTTCACAGGGTATTAAATAAATGAGAAAAATAATAGCTTTCTTCGATACCAAAATTTTTAGTGGTCGAACAAGTACCCTTTACGAAGCCAATATTTCTGAATGGGAACAATGGACCAACTTATGTGCTCTTCAAAATTCCTTTTTAGAAAGTACTTACAGTTTCCTAAACGTCTCCAGCGACAGTAGTAAAGCCAAAGTAGCAATTCTGTGAATAGTAACTATGTCGAATTGTTAGGGTAACGCGCCGAAAATGCAATGAAATACTTACTCAAGGTACTGGCCCACGCTGCAGTCTCACGTTGATTATGTGGTTGCTACTGCTTTCGTTTACCATCCGGCAACGCGCGGTCAAAATTTGCATTTGAATGTTGAGCATATGCAAATCGTATTGTTGTTGCTGTGCAGAGTTAAAATTAGCATCCAGGCACGCTGGCACAACGAAGTTGGGATGCAGGCGCCACCATTGGAAATACAATTTTTTTTTTTCAAAACAGAAATTTGAACAATTAGAGTACACATCTTTCTAAATTCTTTTAAATCTTAACGTAACACTCAATTACTGAAAATCTTTTACTGATAAAATTCACTGCGTCTCGTGTACAGAATGATTTACACTTCTGAGCTAGACTGCTAAAGCTGTGATGTCATTGTTTTAGCACAGTGAGTTGCTTGGTTACCGATTCATATGCTGTCCCTTCTTGTAGTCTGCAATAATCGCAATCACGTAAGCTCCACACAGAGCGTGATGAACTTACGTGAAAATTGCACATGGCGATCGGCGGCAGTAGCAGCCGATACGTCATATGAACCGGACCTTATCAGGTCAGTGGGGCCATAGAGCATTTGTTTCCAGATATACCCTCGAGAGAGTAAAAAACATTGCCGCTGCTGCGAGAGAATCCTGGTAGAAGCCGACGAAAATTGCCAATTTTTCCCATCAACGTAAGTGATCGATTGATAGTCAAGACCCCAAATTGCCTTAGTTAACATTAACCCCTATGATATTGCTCAAAACAATTGGGCATATGTGTGGACCAAACGTCTACATGCATTATTGCCTATGGAAAATGTACATAAGATTTGTCGCTGGCCTACCATATGTCCACAACCCAAGTTGTAGCCATAGTTATGGGGATACATCCCGGGTTGCGGTACCGAAAAACTAAAAATTTTGACCACTTTCAGTAAAATCTGGTGTCCCGGACCCTGGGGATGAGGAATGGATAGTTAGGGATACGGATGGACATTTTTAAAAATGTTCATCATGTTAATCACCATGATGAATGATCACGGACACGATTACGGCGGGGGTTACGGTAGAATTTCCTTCATGCTTTTAATTTACGGGGATTGGATCAGTATTCTGCAACCACATCCTTCATCATGCATTGATTCCTTTAGGCTGCCAAATTCATAGGGTGGTGGCACAATAAAGTCTTCCCCTTTGACTAGTGTCATGACATCAAGCAATGCAAGATCCCATTCCAGCCAGGGCCCAGCCTGAATCTGAACTTCAGTCTAAACTTGAGGCTTGCTTTTCCAAATATTGAGGCTTGCTTTTCCCATCTTTTCTTTCACAAATCTTCATATTTCTAATGGAGAGATGGGGTTGACATGTCATATTAACAGGGAAGTAACATCTATCCAGGAATAGATATTGTTAAAAATTGTAGTGTTTTTGTAAATTTTTATGTCCAGTTGGAAACCACTTGATATAGACAGGGTAATTGTTTGTTTCCCAATCAGTTTAACATTGACGATTTTGTTTTCATTGGGCATACATTGCATTGCCTATTTTTGCCAGTTTTGGTTTCCTATTAATCAATCTGCTTTGTGTGCATGTATCTTATGAGAGCACCTTTGTGATGGGTTTTTACAACCCAATTTCTCTTATCCAGAATTACTTGCTTTGCTTGTCAATTGTATCGTATTAATTATTTATCATATTTGGTTCTGTATTTGCAAGAATTAAATAAATATTATATTATTATAATTATCTTCCAAACGTCATGACGTGTCTTCCACTTTCTGCACAGATGACCACGGTGCTGAAAATACCCCTGCCACGTCCTAGCACAACGTTAGAAAACCTGTACACAATATGGCTCTGGTTGATTTTGCGGCCAAAAAACAAATCATACTAAGTTAACACAGAAACCTTCCTAATCCTTCGGCACAAGAACAAGAGAAGGAGAGGAGTGGTCGCTGATGCCTCGGCCGCACACACAACCTGGTCGGGAAGTGGGAACCCGGAAGTTAATTTCCTCATTACTATTTTACTTCATCTGATTTGCACAGTTCATTCTTATGTTTGGGTATTACGTTGCACCCTGGTAATGATGTGTAATTTCGATGGTTATGGGTAATGGCTAACTGAATTTGTTACGCTCAAATCATTCATACTGTATAGCTATGCAGTGATAACTAACATTGCCTGGCCCCTGAGCCTACACTATGAGTTACAAAAAGCTCATCGACCAAGGCACAGTTCAGTGGGTTGTGCTTGTACATACATTGACATGAAACGACCCTGTGTGATCTGGGTATCTCATATATCATATTTGGCTACAGACGTGCCTTGCAGTGTAATAAACATAGGCTGAATTAGTCTTTGCTCCTATAGTAAATTGAAAATTTCAACATTCTTGTACCAAAGAAATGCCCTTATTCATTTCACATGGGGATATTTTGATAGAAAACAATAATGGGAAAACATAGGGTATGGAAATAACGCGTTGCAACGCGCCGTAATCATATAATTGAAAATTAATAGTGGAGTATGAAAAGTGTGATATTCTTTAAAATTCGATGAGAGCCTACTTTTCATTGGGCCATAATATAAGCTGGAAAAATTGGACCAAAATTTACAACATTTTTGCTGTATTTCCAAATCATAGCCAAACACGTCATTTTTTCTATACGCTTTTTACAAGTATTACTGTAAATTGTATGTGTGCGGTGTGTGGTTTAATCAATTCAGAGAACTCGCCGTAATCATACACAAATGCCAATTAGGCGACATAAAAAACGGGTTTATCGGCGACCGACCAGATTTTGCGTTTTGGAAGATTTTTTTTTAGTTTGCCAAAATCATGTAAAATCAGCCGTATAAATTATAAATTTGCATATTTTTTTTTTAAATATGTTTGTAAAAATGTCAGTTTGCCACAAGATTTTCTTCAGATTTGAGGCTATTTTAGGCCTTTTAAACTATTAGAGGGAAAAATAGCCCGACCGACTCCTACTTGAAAGATCCACCCTCCCGTAAAAAAGGGTTTTTTTTCGTCCCTTAATGAACATATTTTTTTTTTTTTTTTTTTTTTTTTAAATAAAATGGTATCTACAGAAGATAAATTTTTTTAGATTTGGCTTCCATTTTGAACTTGAGGGTGACAGGAGAGAGATTTTTTTTAGGATACGAAGTTCTCTCAAATTGCCCAGGATCGATTGTAGACCACCTACCAAGACGTTCCGAAGGTTTATTGAAAACAAGTAAAAAAGAAAAAAACGCAGCAAACATTGTTTGAACTTCCTGGGACTAATCGTAATTGTCCCCTAACACCGTGCTTTGACTCTGTCGTGCCACGACAGAAATACTAAATCATCATAGTATTACCATAAAGACGGCGTATTCGGCTTATTCACTTCGGTGTGATCTAAAACATTGGAAAGATTCAAATATGCAAAAAACCGGGTCGAAAACAAAATGCGGAGCGCTTTCTTTATTGGAAATCTCCTCAAGTGCCATACACTTGTTCCATGGATCCTATAGTCATCTATATTAATCCATACTTTGATCATTATAGGGTTGAATAACAATTATCAATTATGGCGACGCAATCTTGGATTTCTCAAAACGCCCAAGGATGCCACCCGGCAGATTCTATTCTACACACAATAATCTATCATTTTCAGCAAACAAATGTGTATATACTAAACTTCACGGTCACATGAAGGTTCTACATAACCACGCACCTGCTGATGAAATAGGTTTGATTAAAAACAAAAAAACACGCGTTTTTAACCTAATTTTAAAAAAAAATAGGAAATTCCTTCAAATTTGCTCTCAATGGATAGTCTAGGCCATTGAAAGAACAGAGATATATTTTACACATATAAAAAATAACATACCCCAAAAACAGATAGGGAAATTGATATGAGGATAAAGAACCAGGTAATTTGGAGAGCTTTTAAGTGTTCATAAATTTAATCAAACAAATGTGTATATTACTTAATATTTTGACTAGTACTCACTTGATATTAAAACAATAAAGGTTATGACCGGTCAAACAGTGTGCATAGCGTGAGAAACATGTATACGGAGTGTGTGTTCTTGCTTGTGTTAAAAGCCATTTTCGTCGTCTGCTGAATTTCGCGTCGCCGGCGACGCTAAATTATAAAATCGTTCTGTTTACCCATAAGGAAGCTGATTTGGTCTTAATCATTTCGGGTGAGGGCTTTTGTATATAAAAGCTTTACAACCATGCAAAATATCGATTTTGCAAAATCTGGAGGGCGCCCTATTTTTCAAATGTGCCAGTGTCTCTTTAAAGCGGCACTGGCACATTTTCACAAAATATGAAATTTCTTCAATTTGCTCTCAAATGTTAGTCTAGGCCATTGGAAGAACAGAGATATATTTTACACATAAAAATAACATACCCCAAAAACAGATAGGGACATTGATATGAGGATAAAGACATCTAGGTAATTTATAGGCCAACTTTTAAGTTTTCCATAACAAATGTGTATATTATATACATGAATATTTTTGACTCGTACTCACTGATATTAAACCACAAAGGTTATAGACCGGTCAAACAGTGTGCATAGCGTGGGAAACATGCATACGGCGTGCGTGTTCTTGTGTTAAACGCCATTTTCGTCGTCTGCTGAATTTAACGCCGCCGGCGACGTTAAATTATAAAATCGTTATGTTTACCCATAAGGAAGCTGATTTGGTCTTAATCATTTCGGGTGAGGGCTTTTGTATATAAAAGCCTTACAACCATGCAAAATATCGATTTTGAAAAATCATGAGGGCGCACTATTTTTCAAATGTGCCAGTGTCTCTTTAATGTTAGAAACGTACTTGATTGAAACAAAATCAAGTTTTAATCTAATGCTTTTTTTTTTTTTTTTTTTTTCGTCTGCTGAATTTCGCGTCGCCGGCGACGCTAAATTATAAAATCGTTATGTTTACCCATAAGGAAGCTGATTTGGTCTTAATCATTTCGGGTGAGGGTTTTTGTATATAAAAGCCTTACAACCATGCAAAATATCGATTTTGAAAAATCATGAGGGCGCACTATTTTTCAAATGTGCCGGTGTCTCTTTAACATGACACAACATTTTGTATTGCACAGTCCAAACGAATCGGATCATTAGCGGAATGAGTGGCATTGTAGTTGTGAACTTGATTAGGGATAAAGTTAATACCATGGAGTTATTATAGTAATAACTCCATTGGATTACTTATGAAATCGGAAGGAAGTTGATCATGATGATACTTGTACAGAAACAAGCCCAATTTGGTATGTGTAAAGATCCCAAACCTTGAGCTGACTCAGCGATTTCCAGAAGATGACGCCCTCAATTTTCTAAACAATCGTGTTTTTTGCACGTACATAATGCTTATCCACATACACTGTGTAAAATAGCTAATAAGCTCAAATCGATCTCCTTCATATAAAAAATCACAACTTTGTAGTAAATATCCGGATCCTGAATTTTCGTTATACAGTATCCTATGGTACTAATGCATAAATGTTTACTGCATTAAAATGAAGAATCCGTTTCCTCCGCAACTTTGGAATTGGGCATTTTAGGTGACTACCTTTAGTTCTAGTTGACTAATTTTAATTAATACACAGAAATATTTTTCTCGAAATCTTAGTCAACTTTTTATGTCTTGAGCGTTAAAATGGGTTCTTCTTGCGTTTGAGGCAGCAGATAAATATGTTGTAGACGGTGGAGCTAGCTCACTATTGATTGGTTGGGGTTTGAGAAGTCTATGTCCACCGGTGGGCGAAAGTTAGGGCACTCATTGAGAATGTGATCCGCAGTCTGTGGTGGAGAACCACATTGGCAGGCTGGAGATGGTCGTAGCCCCCATCGGTGCATGTTGCTGTTGAAGACTCCTGTGCGGATCCGGTTTAAAGTGACACATTCCTTGCGTGGAAGATTACTACCAGGTGGGAGTTCTGTCATATTTGTAATAGTGAGTTGGTCTGGTCTTGAAGTATCTAGCCAGGCAGTGTTCCATGCCTGTAAGATGTTGAACGGAGAGCTGGAGAGTTTAGCAGCGTGTCGACAGAAAGGTCGACGAGAGCACAGTCTCTGTCTGCCGAGCTGGTGTGATCCTTTGACAGTTTTGTTATTAGCACATGCAGCAGGTGCTTGTTAGTCCAACATAGCTAGGCTTATTCACCAGTTTGTGCGTGTGGTTATCTCTCCGAAGCACTGCATGTCATGCCTGAATGGGCATACTGCCTTGGCGCATATTGCGGCATACTGCTCGAGGTGCTACGTAAGTAAAGATGTCCGATCACGCTTCCACATCCCATTCCAGATATTTTGGTGTAGGGTATGCATCGGCCTTGAGGTTGATTTGAAGCTGTCGATGTAGCCTCTTTGGTGTTGAGATGGAAGGCAGTAGCGGTGGTCTTGGCTTCCCTCAGCTTCAGTCTCAACACTGTAAACATGGTGTCTTGGCAAAAGACACGTCATGTGTCATCAGTTTTGAGACATGTATCTATTTAGACACAAAGTAATGTCTCAATGCAAGACACGTTCATATGTCGCGTCTCTTTGCAAGACACTAATTTACAAGTCATGTTTTTATGCAAGACACTCGGGTTTAACGTTATGCAAGACGTGTCTTTTATCATCATTCTGGAGACATGTCTGGCTGGAATCTTGCTATATCATGGGCGATTATAACATCGATCTTCTGGATTATGACTCCGATCCTAAAGTTAATGACTTCGTTAATCTTATTTTCTCTAATGGATTTTTCCCTACCATTGATAGGCCTACCCGAATAACAGAAAACTGCCACGATCATTGATAACATCATAACAAATGATCTTTAGCCAATGTAAATGCGTGCGTCTTAGTCAATGGCATCTCTGACCATTTTCCAGTTTGCTCTATCAATTTCACAAATTCTGACTCCAGATTTACTTTTAACAAACAAAATTCGCTGACTAAAGCAACATCAAGGGTTTAGAGAATGGACTATCATCCACTACGTGGCAGAATGTGTATGACGATGACAATCCTGAAACAGCTTTTAACACTTTTCAAGACAAGTTATCAAATATATTTAATATTCACTGTCCTGTTAAATCAACCAAATTATCTAAACGTAAAACGCCCAGGAAGCCATATCACAACAGAGCTTGATGCCAACCGGAACAATATGAAAAAAAACATGGCAAACTCTAAATAATCTTCTTGGCAGAAAAAAATCCCCAAAACCACCCCATACTTTATTGACACCAATTGCTCTGAAATTAAAGATCCAGTCGAAATCGCTAATAAATTCAACGACTTTTTCACCAACATTGGTCCATCACTTGCTGCTAAAATTCCCCTTCCTGATAAGTTAATTCTAAATCTAATAAATCCAGTTCATCTCTTTATCCCAATAGTATATTTCTCTCGCCTACTACTAAGGAAGAACTTTCAGACATCACCTCACAAATGAAACCTAGCACCAGCTGCGGCGTCGATGGTATTAGCTCAAACATAGTAAAACAGATCTTGCCTTATATTATAGAGCCCATAATGCATATATTCAATCTTTCCATGTCCACCGGTATTGTCCCTTCTCAGCTCAAAGTTGCAAGAGTAATTCCGATCTATAAAGCTGGCGATAAGCACTCTTTCAACAATTATAGGCCTATCTCCATCCTTCCTGCATTATCCAAAATTCTTGAAAAACTAATTTACAATCGAATCATCGCGTTTATAGATAAATATAATATCCTAACTCCTGTCCAGTTTGGCTTTAGACCTAAACATTCCACTTTCATGGCAATCAATAAACTTTATGATACAATTGTTACATCCCTCGACCAAAAGCTTTGCACTGCTGGGATATTTTTAGATCTCAGTAAAGCTTTCGACACTCTTGACCACACAATTCTTATTAACAAACTAAACAATTATGGGATAAGAGGTACTGCCAATACTTGGATTAAAAATTATCTAGAGAACCGAAAACAATTCGTTGATTATAATCAACACCAGTCGTCCACTTCTTCCATCAGATGCGGCGTACCTCAAGGCTCAATTATAGGACCCCTTTTATTTTTACTTTATATCAACGACCTTCCTCAGTGCTCTCCCAATCTTCAATATATTATGTTTGCGGATGACACCAATATCTTATTTTCCAATAAAGAACCCAAATTACTTGAATCAACACTAAATAAAGAATTAACTCATATATCTAACTGGTTTAAAATAAATAAACTTTCCCTAAACATTAAAAACTAATTTTATGGTATTCAGAAACAAGCATAATCCCTCCCCTCCAATTGATATTAAAATTAATATCGACAATAAGCCACTTGAACAAGTTAATACAACTAAATTTCTAGGCGTCTTAATTGATGATGATGTGTCATGGAAATCACATACTTCACATGTTACAAAAATAATATCAAAATATAACGGGATTATCAGGAAAGTTAAACCATTTCTTCCTCTTGATTCACTGACTACCTTGTATAATACGATTGTCTTTCCTTACATCAACTATTGTGCAACTATTTGGGCAGATAAAAATAATTCTCATCTTCAGTCTCTGTTTTTAAAGCAAAAACAGATTATTCGTTCATGTACAAATTCTATTTGGCTCGCCCATACCGACCATCTTTTTTCCTCCATGAACACGCTTAAAATTCACGACCTTTATACTTTCCAGACAGCGCAGTTCATGTATAAATACCATTATGACCAACTTCCTCCAAACATCTTAGATGATCATTTTTTCTTGACCAGACAGGACGTCCACCCATATGACACTCGATCATCTAAGGACCTTTATGTCAGACAGACTAACACCAAGCTCGCAGAAAATACCAATAGGATTCAAGGGGCCCTCTTATGGAATTCATTAGATCCCCGTCTTAAACAGTCATCATCCTTAGCTGTTTTAAAACTCTTAAAAAACAGCTCATTGATTCATATCTCTCCGCTCCATGATTTGGGTAACTTATTCTTATCTGGTTTTTGTGTGTTTTCTATTTTTGTTTTAATGTTAAGTCGGCACCCTTCTTTCTAAATGTGCATGTAATCTACCATTGCTTGTTATGATGTCTTTACCAACATATATATCATATTTATGTGCTTAATTGTGTAACTTCTGGATGGGGTGCCACTAAATACACGCTTTTGCGTTTTCCCTGGCATCCACATCTCTTGCAAATTATACAAATTTGTATTTATTTCATTCTTTTTTTCATGATCCGGACCAGGATCATCCTCTTAAGGAGTTTGAAGGAAACACACAGTAGTGATATTGGGCGGTAGTTCTCAGGGTTGTCGACAGGCTTGTTTTGTTTGGGGAGTGCGGTGATAGTAGTCCTCCTCTGCATCTTGGGTAAGGACTAGTTGGCTGATAGCAGAGGTGGGCAACTAGTGAGAAGGATGTTGAAAAGTGAACTGTCCACGCCGGGGGCTCGACGAAGTTTGGTGATTTCTTTTTGTTTTTAACAGGGTTAGTGTGATCCTTATCAATGTCCTTGAAACGACCATTTGCGAGGAGTTGCTCAGCGATTGAGTTGGCAGTCACTGGACATTTCGATGGTTTGGAAATTCTGCCCGTTTTCTGCATGGTTTATAGTCTTCCAGGCCTTAAACAGCTGTGAAAATGTAAGCAATTTCATTGGCTGATGCCCGGGTTCAATTTGATTAATTGAACCCAGGTAGTACGCGCTGCGTATTGAAGTTATTTTTAGGTTGAAGCGCTCGCGTCATGCCGCGTTTTGCTACTTTCGCGCGCGCCTGCCAACGTTGCGTCTCGTTGCGTATGATCGTTGCGTTCAGCGGGTTGCTCGATTATTGTCACTGGGTGATGGCAGTCCTTTCTTGTTGTATTTAAGCCGTAAAGTATTGCGAAATTGGGTTAAATATGACCTTAAATGATAAAGCTGTTTAAGAATGAGAATAAAGGTATGGTTTGGGAACCGGTACTCTCTTTACGACGAATTGAACCCGGCGACACCATTATTTTTGCGTGGAAGAACTCGGCCTCAGGCCTCGTTCTTCCACTTAAAATAATGGTATCGCCTTGGGTTCAATTCGTCGTAAAGAGAGTACCGGTTCACAAAATCATACCTTTATTCTCTAAGTAAAGGGGGTTCCCTGGACCGTCTCCTCCCAGAGCTCACGACGTCTCCTTCCAAGCAGTTCTGAAGACTTGGATGACGCTTCTTCCCCGGGTTCGGAATTCAAGAAATCATTGTAAAGAGTATCACATTCCTCATCCCAGGATGGGATATAACTGCGACGACAGCCACGAAGGATGGTCTTCTTTGCTATATTAATAAAGAGTTTACACATTGTGTAAGAATTGTCCAGGTTGGAGGAGGTTGGTGTCGGGAGGTTGGGCACTTCTGAATCCACCAGATCCTTAAACTGCATGGTCCCAGTCTACCTTGAGGAAGTTCCACCTTTTCACTGGCTTTGTTAGTACAGGCTTAGCAATAAGCTCTCCTGAATGATCAGTGATGGTCTATATTGGGACTTCGGAAAGTGGTCGAGAACAGTACGGTGAACAGAGATGCATGGTGTCCATATTTGCAAATGCAATGTCGATATTTGTAGTTGTGTTCCACCTTCCAGAGTAGAAACTGTCTGGTTGCTTGGGGTCGTGCAAAAGTTGTACGCCGGATTTGGAAGCCCAGTCCTCTAGGGTGGCTCCGTCAGGGTTGGTATTCCTGTAGCCCCAGGTAATGCTATGACTGTTGCAGTCCCAGCGTAGATGCAAGGTGCACCATAAGTAGGTAGAGAGTTGCTTGAAGCCGGGAGTTAGGTTGCTTGTAGACATGTGACGTAGACACCTATGGGTCGTTGCCCATTCCAGGGTGGAGTCTGCAGGTGAAGTTGGAATTTGTTTCCATTGAGCTGTGTTACTAACAAAGGTGGCAATCTCATGGGTACTGAGCGCTCTCGGTGTGTGCAGCTAGAGTGTAGACGGAAATGTTCAGAATAGAACTGTCAGTTGCGTGTGTCTCTTGAAGAGAATCGCAGTGACTTTGTGCGTTTGTGTAAGGTGTTCGATGATGTTGATCTTTGTCCTAGTGAGATCTTCCACGTTCAGTTGAAGCACTGAGATGCAATCTGACTTGACATCCGATGATACCTGCCCTAATAAGGGCACGTGTTCCAGACTGACATCAGGTTGTGTCCTTTGATGGGGCATGATAAAAATACAGTGAGTTAAAAAAAGACAACATGAGTTAAAAGGACAGTAAGTTAAAAAAAAAAAGACAACAGAGATGATAGTTTGATTACCATTCGCCTGATCAAGATCAGTTTCCAGGGACTTTGTGCAAGTTCTAATTAATCTCTTATAAAGGAGAAAAAATAAATCGAGGTGGAAAGTGGTTGAGTTTACCTATTTAAGCTCTGTATCATCTATGTAAACTTTAAAGCAATAACAGCACATTTTTGAAGAGCGCTCCCAATTTTCAAAATTTGAGATTTTTGCACAGTTGTGTTGGTAATTGTCTAGTAAACTGTAGGGGGTCGGACACAATCTGCTCGATTTGGGCATCTGGGATTTCCAAATGGTAATTTAGAAAATCATTACGTGTATTTTCTACGACAGCCTCGGTCCCAGTGACATTACAAAATCACCTCTTAAACCTTCGTTCAAAAGATCTTAGTAATATCATGATTATTTAGGAAAAATATTGACGTCAAAATCCGTCGAGGTTAGTGGATTAACCTCGCTGCAAAACAGTGTAATTTCCAATAACGGCCATTTAAGATTTCAATATTCGTGACCAGCTATAGCCTTTTATTCAAGTCTTTGTCCAATGTGTGTAAGAGCGCCCTCCTACCGTGTACCGTTAAGTCTTTGATAAAGACTAGCACTCAGGTTACGCCGGATGTTGATGCCGATTTGAATTCTTTAAGTTAGCATGTCCCACTGATCTGTGGCATGTCCTAACCCCCGGTCATCAACAAGATCAAAAAATTGATGGCGCATTTTGCCATAGAAGGTTGTCTCAGGCGGTGTGCGACACGATTTCTAGATTGAAACGCTGCTAGATTTCATAAACTGGCCAGTGCCATATTTGTACGCCGTGCACGCCGTACATCACGAATGCATAGCCCTGGCGCGCCGGTAGCCGGGGTGTATGAATGAATAAAGATCTATTTGGATCTTTTGGGCATGTCGCTTGCAGTTCCACACTCAGGTAGAACTACGAACTGCCGCCACACGGAAAAACACAGTATCGGCATTTTTTGGCTATCTGAGAAAAATAGCAATACGCATATCTTAGCTAGGAAAACTTGTATCCATTAAATAAAAATCAAAAGTCAGTAATGGGAATTGCTGTGATTTGCCCACATAATCGGACGACCTATTTGGGACCGCTGTCCCTCTTTTTTTTTTTCTTCTTCTTCTTTCTTTTTTCCCCGCTTTACGCTGCTATGATTGACACACATGTATGATTTTCGTGGGAGCGTTGCCTACATCATGCATGATCAGGTGCAATCGTTGTCTCACTCAGGTCATGTCTCACCACAGTGTTTGCTAAGCGCATTCCTGGGGCGCATTCGCAAGGCGACTCCCGTGAGCTTAGTAATTAAACAAATGCTTGCCACACTTCGTAAACATGCGGAGCCTACTATTACCCCATTGAAAACACAAAATAAACGCATACGCGTGACATATCAATTGGAACAATGACGAAACGCGGCCGCACACCAAGTCCGCAATTCGCCAAACACAGACTTATATAGCTGCAAGAAATATATAGGCCTAATATGAGGGTCCGACTACCCATGGGTTTGTCGACATTAAAAAACGAAGTGATCGCACTCATCGCTTTCTCTCTCTGTTATTCTTATTACGTCATATCTTAACCCTCGTCTTAACCAGCCTTTTTTTGTAACACTGTTTACCAAGGGGGTGGGGGGGTGTTTTTTTATGTTTTTTGGTTTTTTTTAATAAAGCACCCGATGCTTCTGATTGTGATACCAGTGGGAAATAGCTATGGTCCCCTCTTTCCATTGATACGCAAAATAGTACTCATACCTAGTATGCGTACATGGACGTCATCAAGTCCGCGAATTCGGCCCAATTGCATTTTTCACAGGAAATAGCGAAAATCCAATTTTGCGCTAAAAAACGTAGAATAATCGGAGTTTCATGCGTTCAGCTCTAATGACTGGCAATTGTATGCTAGTTTTACATAAATATATAGTTTAGAGGCCATACGGTGTCTAAAGATTTTTTCAAACAATCCAGCATAACATATCCTTGTGTGGCACCCCCCCCTTAACCGACCTTCGACTTTGACGGCATACCCTAACCTCGGTGAAGGTAAACTCCTTCCACGTTTGATTTCGCTAAAATGACCGGAAAGGATGAGAGAACGATTACCTAGAAGCTTTTTATGATTTTTTTTTAGCGTTTTAGCGCACCGGGGCGAAGTTCGGTAGGGGGGGTGGTAACCACCCCCCTTGGTAGACGAGGGGTTAAAGTCTTTTGAAATGGGCGGAAACATCCAAGTATATGCCATGGCACAGTTCAAATTGCCAAAAATGCATTGCTGATCAAGTAATGTACTTGGCGAACAAGTTGTTCTTAAGAATTTGTGGATTGTTAAATCTTGAAAGAGGATAAAACAAATCCTAGGAAATCCTACCGTGTGATCAACTACTCCACCGAAAGCCAAGACAAAACCCCATATAAAGAGTGCACTGTAGAATTTACCATCAACTATAGACGATCACCCGCGGCTTTCGTGATTTAGCTGAGCAGATAACTGCAACAATTGTGCACTTAGTAAACACATCAAAATTGGCATTTTCCTGTAATTGGTAACTTTACACAAAAATAACGTTATATAGCCAAATTAAAATCCAAGATGGCCGGCAATTAATAGCAAATTTCACATTTTGGGGTTGGATTGGGTGAAATGGTAAAACAGGTACAACACCTAGTACAAGACAACTGTTTGGATTCCCTTTTGGTAGTCTACAGAATATTCACAAATGGCCGCCATTTTTCAAGATGGCTGCCACTGAAAGATAAAATTATTAAAATATTGCTTTTTGGATGGTCAGTGATAATACAAGCACCAAACTCAGTATCTGCGGGGGTTTCCTTGTGTAAAATATTAAAACAAATAATTGGTTACTTGAAAATCCAATATGGCTACCTTTTTTTTTCAAAATGGCTGCTACTGTGCGGTCAGATAAATAATATTTTTTATTGTAGTGAAGAGACTTTAGCGATAATGTGCACCCTGACAAAAAAAAACAGAGCTCATGTGCGCACATGGTACATGCTGATGCAGTGAAGCTGACATACAGGGTTCCCAAAAAATAAGTTCCCCCCTAAAATTCAAGGACATTTCGTTGCATAACTTTGCTTAGAACTGGATGATTGGAAAATTTTAAAAAGTTTTGAAGAGAGAACACATTTGGCTCTCCCACAAAAGTCATTGCTTTTCAAACATCACCTTTGGTATCAACATACACTCCCTTTTTCCAAAAATGATGTTGTCAGAAAAAGTGGCACTTTACCATATTTAAAGGTCTAAAGTAAGAAATTAACAATTTACAAGAACGATTTCATTTCCATTATTCATTGCGATCTGAGGTAAATAAGCTTAAGACATTGACGCATAGGCAACAAATAAACAAGACAAATTATGCAGTAAAACAAAGAATGAATCTTTGCATCTCTTTGTTATGAAAGAAAGATATAATGTTTGAAATGCCTGTTTCAAATCAAAACAAGCTTAATTGTTTTGTTATGCAAGGTGCGACTCAATAGTCAATGTTTTCTCCATGCTGCACTGATGAATAATTTTAGTGTTTACACATGCTGTTTACCAATTTTGCTGATGTTCTGTTGATGAACGTGGGGTTCGCATGCTCGCTGGATATTCCACCGCTTTGAGCCAGTTCTCCTTTGTGTTCGTATCTGCTTGCACATTTTCGAGTTGTATTGCTCTCAAATCTCATCTCTTTGTTTTTTTGGTCTGCATATTTGGCTTGTTTTGTTCATTTGTTTGCCTAATGCTTCCATGTTTTAGCTTATACTTCAGACGCGATAATGGATTAAAGAAAAGGGGGAAAAAAATGAGGCGTTTGTTGTAAATTGATACTTTCTTGACTCTAGGCCTTTTCAACGGTAAATGGCCACTTTTTCTGACAACATCATTTTTGAAAAATCGAGTGTGTGTTTTATGCCAAAAGTGTTTTTTTGAAAGGCAGCGACGTTTGTGGGAGAGCCGATGTTTCCTTTCTTACAAACTTTTGAAATTTTCTAAACAACAGTTCTAAGTGAAGTTGACGCAACAAAATGTCCTCAGATTTAGGGGGAACATTTTTTTTATCTTTTGGGACACCCCTTATTCAATGGTGACTTATACCATTTCACGGCTTATTATGAATTTGGATGATGTTTTGATGATTGCGTATGGTATAAAAAGTACAGGTATAGGCCTATCGTTGCCAAGATTACCAGTGATCTAACAGGAGCAACCGGGCTGGATGATTAAGCTCAACTCTATAGTTGTTAGTATGGCCCTTACAACCTATATATAACTTTAACATTGCCAATAAACTGCTATATTATTATGGCGACTGTCCCAAAATCAACAAGAATAAGCTTACCAAGTTTTCAATTGGATTTCGTATAATACATACTGGATATATTACAATTCTGGAGATAATTAGTTTTTTTGTGTATATTGTAACTTTGCCATCGATCTAAGATCGGAGCACGCATACGTCTTTAACACTGAAACTTGCTGTGCATCCAAAAGAGACTGGCCTGGCAAGGGCTTCAAAAGCCAGCAAACTGAAGGACGGAGAAGAGTAACATAGGACTGGACCTGGAAGAGGCAGACATCCCGTCTCTAAACCATGTTGAATAGCCCCAATAAGCCGTATAGCCGTAGAGTGATCCTGGGCTGTACGGGGAAGCACACCCCTTAAGAAAGTCGCCTATTCCATATGCTATATATGGATACACTATTGGTGTTACCGGCAAAGTCTGGATTATAAGTTCGTCTGCTCGAACTCGACGTGCCTTGCAGCAAAGCGCAGCCTGCTAAGGAAGTCCTGCCTCAGAGTATGATCTCCAGAAATTGCCCAGACAGTTATCAGAGGGTGTGAATCATTCTCGTTGGGACTTTCTGACATTACTGCGGGACTGCAAGCAGTCACCTGCGCTGAGGGAGCAAGACGGGTTCCCCGTCAAAGGCCTAGCCATTCGCGGGCACGCATGTAATGGTTGTCTGGCCACACACTGTAAAAATAAACCTGTAAAATAGTTGGACTCAATAGTCAATTTTTCTCATCTGCACTGATGACATAATTTTAGTGTTTACACATTTCTGGTTTACAATTTTGGCTGATGTTCTGTTGATAGACGTGTTCCAGTGTCTTTGCGCTGGATAATTCCACGCGTTGAGCCAGTTCTGCCTTTGTGTCGATCTGCTTCACCAGTTCGAGTGGGATTGCTTACTCAATCTCATCTCTTTTTTGTTTGTCTGCATATTTGTCTTGTTTGTTCATTGTTTGCCTATGCGTTCCTGTTTTAAGCTTATTTACTTCAGACCGTAATGGATTAAGAAAGGAAATGAAGGGTTGTTTGACATGGATACTTCTTGCCTTTAGACCTTCGAATACGGTAAATTGCCACTTTTTCTTACAACATCATTTTTGGAAAAATCGAGTGTGTGTTGATGCCAAAAGTGTTTTTTGAAAGGCAGCGACGTTGTGTGATAGCCAAATTTCCCTTTCTTCAAAACATTTTTTGGAAATTTTCTAAACAACAGTTCTAAGTGAAGTTGACGCAACAAAATGTTCCTCAGATTTTAAGGGGGTAACTTATCTTTTGGGACCCCTTAGTTACAGGAGGAGTTTTTTTTTATGAATACGAATTTCTCTCAACTTTCACTGGATCGGTTGTAGAGTCCCTACCGAGAACCTTTCGAAGGTTTTTGGACAAACAGGTGAAAAGTACACCGCAAACCTTGTTTTGAACTTGCCTGCTAGCGTAAACGTAATCGTTCTCCAAGAAACCGGGCTTTGACTTCTGTCGGGCACGCCAGAAAATACTAAATCACATCATCTTATTACATAAATACGGCGTATTCGGCTTATTCCCCCACTACTCTGGTGTGTCTAATATATTGGTAAGCATTCCAATATGTAAAAAACCCGAGTTCGACAAAATTGTGGCGCTTCTTTCTGGAAACTCCTCATGTCTTTTTAAACAAGATAATTATTATGATTGTAGTTATGTTTCTCAAAAAATGCGGGAAAAGAATAAGTTCGAATTTGAAATAACACCTTATTCCCCTGTCGAAATATTTGGTTTGTAGAATTTACAAACGTAAACAGATAGATCTGGGTGAAGTGAGTGGTATTTTTTCCGAGGGGATACCTTTTCTTCAGAAAGTGGGGTGCATGAAAAGCTGGGATGCGTCTCCTTTTAATAGGGATCACAACAAAATTTGACTATTTTTTTTAAAAAAAGGGGTTATTGAAAAAAGGGGGGGGCTAAAAAAAATTGTTTAATTGCTATTTATACCAACCCACTTTAACAAAGCACTTAAATTCAAAAGAATTAAAAAAAAAAAAAAAAAACACTGCCGTTTTCTTTCATTTACTATTAACTTTGGTAACCAAGTAATGATAATTACCTGAATATTATAAAAACACATTAGTTTTCTCTGGAAACTGATGAAAACAAACGATCCTCTTTGGAAACTCCCACCTAAAGGACAATATTTGGAGCAGAAAAAGTAATCACATTCTAAACGCTATAACAACTCTAGCTTAGTTAATCTTTGATTTTTCAATCGATTTGTCAATAGAAGATTGCCCTTTAATTCTAATAGCCCAGTTTTTGACAAACATTACATGACATGGATATCATAGCAGAACCCATCTCCGGAGGACCTCTATGTGCATCTCAAATTATTTATTTCCCTTGATAATCTTTTTTTCTTCAAAAACTACTTGGCGCGACGGCCGAAATTAGTAATTTCCCCTTTAAAATCAACTTTCCACCAACACGGGGATATTGTATATCTAGATCAAAATTACACCCTAAATTCAACCAAACCCCCTTCCTAAACCTTTTAGTCTTATTAGTGGATCTTGGGCATTGTTTTGGAAAATGCTATTAAAAGAAAACAAGGACAATCGGGTAATTCCCCTTTAAAATCACTTTTCCACAATGTGAGTGATTTTGTATGGTGTCTTATTTGAAATCAACACCCTCAAATTGACCATATAAAACACTTCTTAAAACCCTTTGTCAATTAGTGGATCTTGCACATGAACGGTAATGCCTTGGTAAAATCCACTTTCTACCAACTTGCAATTTTGCCATGGTGCATATTCGGAATCCGCACCCTCGAAATGTCCAAAAACACTGCTTAACCTCTCAGTCAAATAAGTGGATCTTGCGCATATTTAAAAAAATAAGGAAAATCGGGTAATTCCCTTTAAAAATACCACTTTCCATCAATGTGGTGGATTTTGTAAGGTTGTCTTTTTGAAAAAATGTTTCAGCACCTCAAATCTTGACATCATAAAACACTTCTTAAAACCCTTTAGTCAAAGTTAGTGGATCTTGCACATGGCTTCATAAAGCTTATTTAAAAATAATAGAAAATTAGTGTAATGCCCCTTTAAAATACACTTTCCACCAACTTGACAATTTGCCCATGGGCAATCGAATCAGCACCCTTATCGATTGTCCAAAACACTTCTCAAACCTTTTAGTTATCTTGAGTCGGGTTCCCTCAAATATGCCACCATGGATCCCCTACGAACGCTTAAACTCTCTGAAACACGTATCGTCCAAATAGCAAAGAAAAATCAATTCTATGCTCAATGAAAGGCATTGAAGTCCAACGTAAGCGCATTTATAGCTATTAACTCTTAAAACATTCTGACTAGGTTCGTATTTGCTTTAGTGGTATCATGTGTAAAAGTGAGTTGTTGAAATTTACTGATTTTAGCGCCCGTGTTTTGGATCTATGAACACAAAAGTCTTTGCAACTTCAGTGTAAAATGATGTCAACATGTGAAGGCCAGATTATTTAGTTCTTAAAAACAGGTGAATCTTGGGCCACATATTTTCTTTTCTTGCCCCTCTCCAAACTAATCGGACGATGTCCAAAAACTTTCCTCTGTGACACGATGGTTGAATTATAAATAGAGCCTACAAATCTCATTAAGATGTACCGTAATTTTTTTTTTTTTTTTTTTTTTTTTCCCAAAATTTTAATTTATTTTGGAAAATGCTGATTTGTTATTGTCTGTCATATTGGTAATTAGTATAAAAAATCATTCCAAATGAGAGGCAAGCAGCCATGTCTTCCGTCAGTGTTGAGGTAAGTCCATTCTGTTGCCATCTGAGAAAAAAAGCTTCCACAGGGCTGGTAAGTTTTAAAAGCAATAACAGCCACATTTTTAAGAGCGCCCAAATTTTCAAAATTGAGATTTTTGCACAAGTTGTGTTGGTAATTGGCTAGTAAATACCTGCGAGTGGTAATGATCAAAAATGCGCAGTTGTCATAAAAAGAAGTGAGTGATTT
>JAMKCH010022449.1:0-21170 GCA_023653785.1 Ophioderma brevispina | reverse complement strand
CAATATGTTACATACGCGTTTGTCTATAAGAGCTTCGATTCGCGCTCGCTTATGATGGCCGCGGCAGGGTACGGAGTATGGCACCAGGGCCGGTGCTGGACACGACTTGACAGTGCAAAAAAAGTAAACCAAAGCAGGATACAAATGAAGTTCATGGGTGTTTTCATGGAAATTGGAATGGATACGCCGCACCTTGACGCTGTATTTAGTTAAATATCATGTTTGTGTTTGAATTATCATTCATTGCGTGGTCATGGAACAATGCACATGAAACATTTTTATGTAGGGAGAGAAACAATGGAAAACATCATGCATCACTCTCTACTCTCTCATCTCTGTCAACTTGAAGGGTAACAGTCAAGACTCAAGTTGCGATTGATTGTTGCCTTCGTCGAATTCCGCTTTCGTCAAATTGAACTTAAGTTTTAGCCATACGGACTAGACTAAATACTGGCATGCGGGTCTAAGAAGGCTGGACTGTAAGTTAATGATTAGGCCTAGTGGGGCCGAGCCGGGGCCTAGCCCTACCTTGCTGCTACCTAACCAGTAGCCTAGAGTAGTAGGAGGAACGTTCAGCACAGCCCGATTTCTGAGTCCCGATAGCGATATATTTAAGCAAGGGGGAATGCATACGTGATGATTACAACTAATTTATTAAGGTTAGGAAACTCTTCTTATCTGGGGTGTACCTGTGTGATTCAAGACACGGAACGGATGCCAAAAACAAGGTAGGTATTGCCTGCGGTGTGTTTGATCGTGGTTCTCCTTAATGCCTAAATGCATTGTCATGTGTTTAGCTAGGGGCCTAATTTATTATTCTGATTTCGTGATGTGCATGCACTTCAGTCTTCACGCTTCCTGCTGAGCCTACGTTTCTATGGAGTAGGCCTAGCCTATTCCTGTTTTGATCTATTAGTCGGTTGCGTTCATTATTCCGAAGGTTCGTTATTCCGAACATTTGTTTCTTTATTGAATGTTTGTTTATCCAAAGGTTAATCCGAACACGGCAATTTTCGTTAATCCGAACATTTGTTCTTTATCGAAGGTTAGTTATTCCGAACGTTCGTTTATCCGAAGGTTGCGTTTACGAGGGTTCGGTTTTTCCGCAAGGTTCGTTGATCCGAAAATGAAATAAGTTGGTTGACTCGACAAGAAATAAGGTTTGTGGATCCGAAAATGAAATAAGGTTCATGGATCCGAAAATGAAATGAGGTTCGGTGATCGAACATGAAATGAGGTTCGTTGAAATCCGAAAATTGAAAGAAAATGCAATAAGGTTCGTTGATCGAAAATGAAATCAGGTTTGGGTGATCCGAAATCAGAGAAAAAATTCATTAATCAGAAAATTAAAATACGGTTCGTAATCCGAAAATGAAATTGTGTTCGTTAATCCAAAAAAAATCGTTTTTGATGTATGTTATGATTTAGGTCACACAAGACCAGCAGAACAAATTCTTTAAACCCAAGTCGTTTTCCGAAGAATTTTAAATAAGAAAAGATAAGAATTTTGAAGCCACAAGAGATAATTTGAGGAATGTGTGTTTGGATATAAGCAGCAGCCATTAAAATGTCGATTTCCGACCTTAATTAAAACAGTATAAGGAATGAACCCGATTACATCCCTATACTCCATTTCTCTTACCTCCGTGTGCAGTGACCGTCAGACGGAGGATGTGATGGTCGCACCAATAAACCGCAACACGCGCTCGCTTCAGGACACACCACTAATTACACTTTTGGCGGGAACACTTCCGGCAAAAATTATCACAGCAACAGTCCACACTTCACAAGGGAAATGCTGAGTTATTGACTGACTATTTGGCACATTTTCGCAAATAAATTTGGTCTCTACCGATTTTTTTTGAAAGTGTACCTGACATTCATAAAAGGAAAAGCTTTAGTCCAAAGGAAAAGCTTTTTCCAATGTAATTGATGGGGAATTGTTCTTATCACTCGTAAAAATTGCGCTGGAAAGAGTTCGTTAGGGACCAAATAAGTTAATACCCGGCGAGCACACCGAGCCCGAAAATGTTTTAATCGTTTGCGTGACAAAAATGTTTCCCTTTTCAACAGAAAATATTATTACCACGTACATTGATTCTAAGTTGGGGCGGATCAGCCCCTCTCAAGGGCAGGGGGGCAACTGAAATGGAAGTTGACGGCTGAAAAGCAGCCATGGCGTGAAGGGTACTTAAGAACTCCCGCTGGCAAGCGTGGAACCCCTGCAATGATCGTTTTCTAAACAATTTGAAATTTGTAATGTTTTACCTTATAATGTTTACAGGTATGATAAACGTATTAAAAAGAAAAAAAAGTATAGTTGATAGTTTTGTTTGAATTACTACATGTAAAGGGTGTCCAAAGAGAGTTCATGTATATTAAGCAATATTAGGCACATTTTTGACGAGCGCCCCCCCATTTTCAAAATTGATATGTTCACAGTTCCGTTGGTAATTGTCTAGAAGAATAATCTCCGGGTAACGAGAATGCTAAAAAAATGCTATTTATCACAAAATAATCGATTTGTTAATTAGAATTGGGATTCCAGATTGGACTTCTTAACGGCAGAGCTGAATGCACGTTAGTCCGTCCCTGATGAAAAGTGTAACCTCTAGAAAATAACCTCTAACTGACTTTCCTGAAAACTATTAAAACAACTAATGGATGAGCGGAGACACGTACATGTCGCTATTTCCCGGTATTTCCAATTGGAAGGCCGTTCAGCAGCCCGTGAATATTATGGGGATCCCCGATAATAAGGATCTAGTACAAAAATTCCTTGTTTGTGGACAGACCACATAGACCATTTCGAGATTCTCCGCAATTACTTTTAATACTTTTCCCCTAAACCATTCACAGGTCTAGTTTACTAGACCAGTTACCAATGGAAAACCGTGAAAAATTCTCCAAATTTTTGCAAAAATATTGGGGGGCTTTCAAAAAAATGTGCCTAATATTAATTAAGCTGCACGGGGTGGGTATGAGAGGTGATTCCCGTACCGCGCGAAGCGAGGAACACCTGCAATTGTTCACTTTCAAAAAACATTTCTTATTGCAAATTTGATAGAAACAATTTAAACTTTACCAAGCTGTTACAAGTGGTTTAAATTAAATTCTAGGGTGTATGATCAACGGTCTAAAATTGGGTTGATGGGGTATGTTTTGTTTGAATTAATCGACATAAATGGGTTATGAAGGTATATCAAGCGGCGCGAGGGTTGGGTGGGCTCCCTCCCACGCTTCACGCGGAACCCCTGCAACATTCACTTCGAAAAACACACATTTTATTATGCAAATTTGAGAGAACCAATTTGTAATTTACAAGTGGTTCACTTCATAATGCTTCTCTAGATATGATCAACGATCTTAAAATCACGTTCGATCGATCGCCGTTTTTGAGGATGTTACGAATAAACGCTTCAAGCTTTAATGCGAGGGAACGTGGCCATCTTTAAGTGTTTTGCATGAAACGTGTCATAACAATTTAAATATCTTACGAACAATTTAGAAATCCTAGAGAAATTATTTCAGGGGGGTTATGGTCTTCTACAGGGGTACTAAAAATGTCCAGGCATACTGCTGACCCCAACTCGACTGTTGTTCTTTTTCACGTATTTTCTGACCTAATCGTAATACATATTCTGTAAAAATGATAGAAATCGACTTTAAAAAAGGGAAGAGATATAGGAACACACATTCCCACTTTTCTCCCAATCCAGTGGAGTTCACAGAGTTAAACCACATTTTGCGTAAACGAATAGATACCTCACTCATATGTTCAATGATATTCTTCCTATAAAAAGTTGTTTATTGTGGCACTCGCATGTTTAAAGTAATAACAAAACATTTTATCAAAAACAATAACAATATTTAAAGAACAACAAACCTCAAACAATATTTTCAAAAAAAGAAAATATTGTACAAAATGATATGGATCAGAGAAACTCTTACGGATCCCCCCCCCCCAAATAGCAGTTGAGACAAATTGAAAAAGTTTTGGATGAGGTTCTCTGCATAAAATTTGCACAAAATCAATTTGATAAGATGGAACTTCAGGTCAATGGCATGTTTTTTTAAACAAATTTGAATACAGATAAGTAATTGTATTGGATAAGAGTTGTTTAATTAAGGGGTTTGAAGTGTTAGTGATCTAATCGAGAAATTTTCCAGGAATTCACATATTGGATTTACAACGGTGATGATTCAGACTGAAATTAAAAAAATGGGGGTCACACCGACTTTGTTGTTGAAGCTATTAGCCAAAAACAAAAAAAGGTATATTGTCACTTTTTAAACCACGCAAATCTATGGGAAAAGTCAAATTGACGTTTAGATCGCCTACAAAATAAAAACCTCTCGATAAAATTTGTAATTTCTAAATTATGTTGAGGGATCCCGATTAGTTCTCAAAATTTTGAAATAAAAAATTGAGGGTCACCGAATTACTTTTCCATAACGCCGAAAAAACCACTGTGAATGAACTTTTTCACATTGGGGGTCTTGTGGGCGGAAGAAAAGTCCGCGCCACATTTGGCATGCAGCCAAAGAAGGAACGCAGGCAGTCGTAGAGATGCGCGATTTTAATAAACGCAAACAAGCGCACAGTTATCCGCGGTAACTGCGCATGATACCTTCGCACCTCAAAACTAAAATGCTTCCATTTGTCCATGATTGGGCTTTAAACAGAATGCTGAAGGTGTAAAGCAGCTTGCGCATACACAAATCACACGTCAAACCCCTTAACAATATTGCACAAATAGCACTGTTCTAAAGACACTTTGATATTGCCCAGTCCACAAGTATTATAATTATGTCTGTTGTCTTAGTTTTCAATGAAGTCTTCCTTCAACGTTGATTTCCACCATTGAACTTAAGAATTGTCTTCAATTTTTTTCCAGCTTAGAGAATACTTTTTGAATGTTTACAATATTTAAAATTAATAATGTGATATATAATTAATTGAATTAATATTCAGACAAAATGATGGAACTGAACGGGGTAAAATAGATCAGCTTACAAAATCTATCACATCTGCCTAATTTCTTCACCAAATTCCTTCTTTTTCAGCATAGATAATAGAAAATATCCCAATTACGACAACATCAGCTTCGTCACAGGTCAGGTCATTTTTTGTTTCTTAATGTACAATTTGTTTTTGATATATCTCACATGCCGTAACAAAATCAGTGAAAGACCTCTCTCACAAGAAGCTGCATGTAAATCGTAACGATATAGACAAAGCAGAGATTATTCCCACGGATAAAGCAAACCTTGTAAAAGTGCAAATGAAAAACAAAAAAGTGCAAAGTGCAAAAGAACTACACAATGATGAGGTATACTAGTATAAAGGAGTATATCTAAAGCCAGATTTAACATATGAACAGAGAAAAAGAGAAGCTGAGCTCCGACAAGAACTTAGACTTCGTAAGGAAAATGGTGAAAA
This sequence comes from Ophioderma brevispina, assembly GCA_023653785.1. Taxonomy (NCBI): domain Eukaryota; kingdom Metazoa; phylum Echinodermata; class Ophiuroidea; order Amphilepidida; family Ophiodermatidae; genus Ophioderma; species Ophioderma brevispina. The sequence goes on along the minus strand of JAMKCH010022449.1, from coordinate 15,727 downwards.
AACTTAAAAATAGTGAGAGGGAAATTGTCGAGATCCGACAACCACCCCCTCAACAGGACAGCAGTCGCTAGAGAATGATACATTTTCAACTGTAAATAATAGGTGTAAAGACACAAAGCACCAATTGCACTCTACTCCTATTTATCAGCTGTATGATACAAAATCTTCAATGGAAAGGCACCATGAAGAGGTCTTACAGCCAAAAAGGAATGACGGCAGCAATGTTCAAAACACCGGCTGGAAGAGAAACCAAACGTGGAAGGCTGTAAATTAAATGAAATGAAACGATTGCGAGTAGACACTAAAAACATGAGTATAAAACTCTAAGTTTGATAAATCAAACACAAGACAAGAAGATGGAATAAGAAAGAAACTTAAATGTACATTCTGTAATGCACAAAGTATTGTCAACAAGAGAGATGATATGCAATGCTATATTGACGAGGAGAAGCCAGACATCGTAGGGATTGTTGAAACGTGGCTCCATAGTGATGTATCAAATGCTGAATTGCAAATCCCAGGGTATCAGATAACAAGGTTGGATAGAAAAAACAAGACTCATGGGGGTATACTAATGTATTCTAAAGAGAATATAAAAGTCCAGTTGCGGGAAGACCCGTCCATAGCTGAGGTTGAAGAAGCCCTTTGGGGTGATATTTCATGTGAAGGGGGAGATGCGGATTTTATATATTGCTAGGGATAGTATACAGAAGTCAATACAACACTGCTGATCAAAATGAGTCTCTAAACCAGGTGCTAAGAAGTCTCAAAGATGAGAAGACATAATGGTCATTGGTGACTTCAATTACCGTGAAATAAATTGGGAGACCATGCAAGCGAAATCTGGATTATCTGAGGCCTTTTTGGATGTTGTTATGGACAACCTATGGAACCAGCATGTTATGAAGCCTACAAGACAGGAGTCAATACTTGACTTAGTTATCACTTCAAACCCTGATATGATTGACGAAGTACATGTTATTGCTCATTTAAGTACAAGCGACCACAACATGTTGCAATGGGACTTAAATTACCTCGTTGAACCAAGTAAGCCACAACCAAAAAGAGACTACAGAAACGCCAACTATGACAAAATTAAAGCCAAACTGAGACAGATAAATTGGGACAAAGAATTGGAAACCAAGAATACTGAAGAAGCTTGTTGTTACACCAAGGAGAAATTACAGGACCTTATTCAAAAATTTGTCCCAATGAAGAACCAATCCACTAAAAAGAAACCGTTATGACTCACAAAGAAAGCACGAAAACTAGTGAGGAGGAAATAAAGAGCTTGGAAGAGGTATCAGAATAAGAAAACTGAAAGAAATCTAGAGCACTACAAAAAGTGTCAGAGAGAGGCTAAGCTAGAAGTGAGATGGGCTAAGAGAGATTTTGAAAAGAAATTAGCAGAAAACATTAAGGATGACCAAAAAAGCTTCTACGCCTACGTAAGGTCTAAACAAAAAGGTCAAAGACACAGTAGGGCCCTGGAAAACCGACACAGGCAGTGTAATACCACCAGGACCACCTACTGCAGACGCACTAAACGACTGTTTCTCGTCTGTGTTCACCGAATAGAACCAATGTTCGCAGTTCCTGATGACTATATCAAGGACCGGATGAAGAGAAACTAAAGGATATGGAATCACTTCAAATGCTGTCAAAGATAATTAAAAAACATGGACCTCCTCTCCAGCGCAGGATCTCACGAAATCCCTCTCTATCCTATAAACATGTGCTGTGAAGTTGGCATTCCCTCTCGCTGTAATTTACAAATAAGTCTTGCAGAAGGATAGTTTCACCTACTGGAGATCTGCCACATCTTACCGATCTACAAAAAGGTTCAAGGCTCCAAAACATCCAAACTATCGCCCAATAAGTCTGACGTCCGCCAGGGAAAGTATTAGAAAGCTTTATTAGAGATCTCATGCGAGTGCAACAAGTCGTATCTGCATTTTCATGATTTACATGAGAAGCTTTTTTGTGTTTTCATTTCTTTGTGACTTTTCAAATGAAATAATTCTTACACACAGATAAAATGTATTTTTTAAATATCTTTATAATTTTCATTTCCCACTTAAATCGACTAATTAAAGTAATTGGCTAATGACAATGGCGTAACTACCACAGGATTTCCCGTGTACATGCAACAAAGTCTTATCTACACTTCGAACTTTGTTGGGGGCACGACCACGGTAATTCAATTTTGAGTGCCAACAAAAGTTCGAATAGGCCTAATTAGTCTCAATAACGTCGGCAATAAATTGAGCGGTATACTTAAATTATACTTATACTTATGCGTATTCATTTCTTTTGTAAATTAGTAAAGTACTGGGCTCAATATTGTGCAAGAAAGTCGTAACTACATTTTTTGATATGTTTTTTTCAAGTTTCTTAGTGCCAAAAATTGCATTATTAGCATAAATTTGGTAAAAAATCAATTGCTCTTTTCACAAAAATATTTTGGGAGGTTTTTTTCTTATACACCTTTTTTTTTTTTAAGTGTTTTTTAAAAATAAATGTACATATCTAGTACAAGTTTCCCGTGTCTGCCACAAAGTCGTATCTACCAGTTACGACTTTGTTGCAATCAACATAATTCAATTTGATTGCAACAAATAACTCCTGCCATTTCAGTTACGACTTTGTTGCCACTCACATACGAATACACTTACAGAGCACCTTGACAGTTTAGTCTAATCGCGAGTCACAACTGGTTTTTAAGGAAAGGAAAATCTTACACTAACATCTCATAGAATACCTTGCAAGTGACACAAAGCTCATAGTTAGTGGAACACCAGTTGATGTCATAGTCTAACCTGGCAAAGGCCTTCGACACCGTACCACACCTAAGACTGATAGCAAAAATCAAATCACATGGCATCGAAGTAAAATTCTAACTTTGAATCGAATCATGGCTGGCTGGCCGTAAACAGAAGGTTTCAACAAGGAGCAGAGTCGGGTGGCCGAACGTAACAAGTTCATGGTGGCATGATCAGTGTTGGGACCCTCTGTTTCCTGATTATATATATGGAACGTATGGAGACGGCTAGTTAGCGCAACAGCCACAATAGGCAAATTGTGCAGATGCACCAAACTAGCTCACCCAGTGTCACCAAATGAGACATCAGCTGCATGCAAGCTAATATCGACACTTACATGATGGTACAGAAACTTGGCAATGAGTACAATGCAGATAAATGTGGAGTTTACCTTTGGTATTTCACATCGTCATATTCCTTATCAAATGGGCAACACACCATTAAAAACCGTCCGAGGAGAGACTTGGGCATCCAAATCACACATCATTGAAGGTCTCAACCAAATGTGCAGCTGCCGTCAACGAAAGGAAATAGAGCCTTGGGATGATCAAAAAAAAATTTTGGCCTTCAGAATGTTACAGAAATCATCCTGAAATTAAACAAATCAACTGGTTCGTCCCCCATTCGATATGTTATCAAGCTGGAACCCTCATCTTTAAACAAGAAGAAAATGCTTGAAAGGTCCAGCTTAGAGCAACAAAAATCATACCCTCTTCACCTTTATCGGTACGAGCAGCGAAATTACACCGACTTCAATCTCACAACACTGGAAAAGAGACTGAAAGAGCAGATATCATCCAAACCTATCGTACGAGCAGCGATTACACCGACTTCATCCAACATGTCTAACAACACCTGGAAAGAGACTGAAGAGCAGATATCAATCCAACCTACATTATTTATAAACCATGATAAGATAAATCCAAGAAGCCTCTTTCAAAAGACAGATTTCTCAGCAACACCACTGGCCTTCACAAAAGTTTGGCCAAATCCAAATCAAGACTCGACTTAAGAAAACATTTCTTCAGTCAGCGAGTGGTAGATAGTTGGAATAAACTACCAGAAAGTGCCGTCCAAGCGCCCACACTCCTCTGCTTTAATCAGGAATTAAGTACCTTGGGTTTTTAAAATGGGCAAAATGGCCCCCAAAACCCTGCCACACTAATTAGTCATCACGGAAGATGTGAAGGTGTGGCAATCTAAAGGTTCGTTCATCACACTGCACGTTGTGCGGTCGTTGCAGTGCTCGAATTACGGTCTCTGTCATATACTGCATGTGCAGTACTGCAACCGAGTTAAATGTATTTGAACTGCAGCTGGCAGCAGGTTACGTGAGTTCTGCAGCAAGTGATTGATGTATCGGCACTGCACTGCACATTGCAGCGAGGTAATTAACGAACCCTTAGGTATGTCTAAGGTAAGGTATATCTATACACGCATTAAGCATTGAAATGTCCTAAATTCCAGTCACAGAAGTCGCTGTTATACAATATAAATTATTTTTTAGAAATTTGTTAGATGTAATTACATGCTCTTCCATGAAAAATAACCATTTTTGGCATAAACATGGCCATAACAAAATTAATATCTGACGGTCAAATTCGATTCCCTTAGAGAAATTATTTCCAAGGTAATGCCCTTTTCTATTAACTTGAAAATTCCAGATTCGGTCCGCAGCGAGACGCGTTTATATAATCTTTAGATTCTCCTTTTTTCTACATAACTCAAAATCCATCTAAAAATGTCAACAAGCATTTAAAGTTTAATTACAACTAGCAATACAGTAAAAAATGCAACTTAGACCCTTTTCTCTCTATATATGGAACCCCAAGAATGCAACCCTACATGGTTATTAACCAATCTTAGAACCCAAAAGGTCTAACAAACCATAAAAGGTGCTCTACAGGTAAGGAACTCGTTTTAGTATCGTTGAAGACCCTACGGGTTTCATACAGAGACAGTTTCGACCCTCTTTCGCACATTTTTCCGCGAGTGTGCATCATTTTTAAATCTTATGAAAGGTTTTGGCCAAAATCATATTGAAATCACAAATCTAAAAAAATCAACAATTTTTAACAAGCATTGGGGTGCTGTCGCATTTCGTAAACAGGCCTACGATCAAAAACTTTGGTCCGGCAAGTTTTCTTGAAAAAGCGTAGAGGATGACTAGTTGCAAGTTGTATTATATTCTTCAGCTGCAACGTGTGTTTTTGATATTTTATTTCGTCAAATTAGGGATTTGAGCGCACTTCTATACAGAATCTAGGGATCAGTGTTTAGAAAACGCAATTCAGCATTTTCCGCGCACCGATAAATTGCTATTTCTCCACCAATATGCGCTGAAAATTGCCGACTTCGCGTAATTACGTACCCAAATGTCGCCCAACCTTTACTCCTTACCCTGCCCTCTTTATATTTCACAGCAACCAACTAGGTAAAAAAGTAAACATGTAACAAGTACTTTTGAATTATTGGTTTCTTCGGTTTACTTGTTTTTTGTAACTCTTTGTACAGGCGACTTTGGAATGGTTGCCTATATAGATGGCGCTTTATAAATGTTATTATAATTTTTTTTAATAAATTAAATTGCACTCCCACAACTGAAAGTTGTGAATAAAGAAAATAACCACGGGAATAAAAAAAACATAGCGGCGAATCTAATTTTCTATGTGGTCTTGCAAGTATTTTTTTCAACACAATTCTTACTCTTTGAGTAATATGGAATTGGTCAAGCTTCGTTTACTGATGAGTATTATACATTAAAGCAACTACTCCACCCCTCATCTATTTGAATGGAATTCAAGATCCATATTTTATAGGTAACAAAAAACAAGCAAAGGTCAAATAAGTCCAGCCTGTTTTTCACAAAATATTCAAGAAATACAAACCTATTGATTTAAAACCAAACCGCTATGTGTTTATTTGCTCACTTTGTCACTTTCATACATGTATATATTGTAGCATGAAAAAGAAAAAATCATAGGATTCGCCAGACGCGAAGCGGTTCGGCCGCGCGTTTAAGTTTTGAATCATTAAATTCTCGAGAAGACCATAACGGGAAATGGCGTAAGCCATTTTTTGTTTGTTTTGGAGAAGTATACTTCGCTCTAAATTCTATGGAGTTGGTGAGTCTTTGGTGCACTTGCTTGCCGTTGCAAGGTAGTTTAAAAAATGGTCTAGCGATCACTTCATTTCAAGCAGTGGTCATCTCCTCTTCTCTTTCTTTCTTCTGTAGAATTATAATTCAAAAAATTGCGGCGTTCGGGGGAGGGGGGTGGCCAGGCACCCCCCCCCCCGGATCCGCACCCTGCCATACATCATAAAACATACCCTACATACATACCCACACATGGTTTTCTTTGAATTATAGTAATAATGGGTAAAAATAGTCGGGTGGTGCCCAATCATCCCAAAAGATAATATCAGAGAGAAAGTAGTTGAGAAAATCTCTTGAGTTGATTAAATCGATTTATAAACACTTAGCTATCAGCTAGCAACTTGGCTAATAAAGGCACATACTCCAATTAAACTCCATTTGTTCACCCAGTGAAATACACACCCCGTGATATTCCACTCCTCAAAGCCATATAATTCACGTTATCCTGACATTTTAGGACTCCCGAGTCAAAACATTCGGTATTCTTAACATTTTAATTATCAAGTTCCCGCCATATCCTGATAGCTATGTGTTACCATTTTCTAAATAAGGAAACGTCAATATTAATCCCGTATAACTTTCCGTAATTTTTTTTTGTTTTTTTTTTTTTTTGCTCAAACTACTCCCGTGTCCTAACCTGTATTTTTCCGCCCGCAGAACCAAGCGAAAAACATGCGTGTTATGCTTTGACTCCTTGTAGCTCCCGTGTTTCCCCTTTTCTAAATAATAAATCACCCCCGGTCATATTGACAATATTTCATCACGCCCCCACCCCCCCCCCAAAAAGAGGCTCTCATTGTTTTCATTCCGTGTAACTCAGTGTTTAACCTTTAATTTTTATACTCCCCTATGTAGCTGCGTGCTACGCGTAGTTTCCTAATAAATCCGCAATCTTTGTTCCCTACTCTCAAATCCCGTATTAAGTTTCTCATCCTACAGATTAGACCCCCGTCCACAACACCCGATTCTTAAATCTGTTTCATGACTCATGTTCCCGTAGTTCCCGTCATACCTGTAGCTCCCTCCCATCTTCTAAATAATAAACCGTCAATATTTTAATCCCGTACTTTTCCCATTATTTAATCTATTCCTCTTCAGTCTACTCCCATTTTTCGTCACACATACCACAACCAAAGCGAAATAACATGACTTGTGTTTTACACTAAGGCGCCTGTAAGTGCATACCGCATGTATAGCGTCTTATGCGTAAGACGCCCCGTCGCAGCACGCAACGCGTACGCGCTTGTTAGTAACGGTCATTATTAGTTATCGGTGAAGCGGAGCTCTGATTACGGGCATTATCATGCCGAAGCCCCATGCCGGTATAAGCCGAAGGCTGAACCCGGTGTGAACGCACATATAGTCCCCCCCAGCGGGGAGCCATAGTCCGTGGCTCCATAGCGAGAAGGGAATAAAGCGAAACGCAGTTGCGGGAAGAGTCAACTGATTGATGCCCTATTTTTTACCGTTGTAGGCGGACTTTGAGTCAGGCGTGACTATGCATTACTTCTACACCGGTGTGAAAAGCAATTATAGTTCGGCGGGGAGCCATAGTCCCGGGCTCCATAGACGAAACGAATAAAGCATGCAACTAATGCCGCGTGAAGAGTCAACTTAATTTAGTGCCCTATTCTTCATCTTTGTAGGCGGACTATAATTACTATTCTACACCGGTATGGGACGATTTATCATACCACTAAGTCATTCTTAATATATTTATACTAACACCATGTGCTTGTACTTTTTAAAAAAACAAATGTTTGTCTATAGAAAAGTATTATCAACCAAATTTTTCATACCCATCGTGCAGAAGAAAACAATCATACCCGCTTGGTAAATGTATCAGGCGAGTAGGCCCCTACGCGGTCGCCAACCTAATAGTAGTGCGTAGTACGCGCTAGAATACTCGCTCACTACCGGATACGAAATATATCTGGTAGGCGGTATCCTTTGATATCTCCTTAGTGGTATGATAACAACAATGGATAGTCTTCCATAGCAACCGGCCATATTTTCACTGATTTTTCAGCCATTTCTGACGGATTTCGTCCAATATAGAGAAACCTCCGGTAATCCTCACCATCTTTCATGTGAATTTCGCTCTTGAAACAACTGACGGAGCCCTTTGCGAACATACATACAACATACATATATACACACTTCGGCAAATTATAGTAAAAGATTAGGGCACGCTGAACCCCTTGGCTGGCTAAAACATGAACATCGCTGTCAGGGCAATTGATCCCCTTTTAAAAAGAAATGGCTAATTAAGGACATAGTGTAGAACCCCTTTCTGATTTGTTTTTAATTTATACATTTCGGAAACTTAAAGGAAAAAGGGGACGGACCTGTATGCACAGGAATCGAAGTGGCTGCCCAGCTCTCTTTCGAAGCGATTGGGCCAGAACTCCACCATATAATGTTGTTGTAGGGGGATTGCCACACATCTACAGCGAGTCTGTTTACCTGCCCAACATTGCATAATGCCAGGTCATATACTACAATGTCCGTGTGACTGAGTGTCATACCACCCACTGCCTAGGGTTTCTCCATTGAGTGCTGTATGGCATCATTTGTTTCAGCACTGTACAAAGGCCTGTCTACAAGGTCACGGTTCTATTCCGCGACATGTTGCTATGGTAGCTAGGACATCTTTTATGGGGGACACTCAGTTTCTTTACACTGGTACCCATTAACACCTGAGTATAAAGAGCCTTGTTACACCAGTTATGTACTAATTAGTGTAATGGAATAACAGGGGGTGATGAAAACGCATTAAAACGTCGGCCGTGCTGGCGATGAAATTGTGACGATTGCACGGGAATAATATCAGTGTGGGTGCTTGATACAACATATGTCAATTTCGATACCAAACAATCCGCCAAAATCTCAGTTGTTGGATGTTGGGCGCTATTGGGTGGTTAAATTGTTCCTACCATGGCCACACAGCGAATTATGAAAGGGAAACATCAGTCGTCTTGATTAACAACACCGCCTCAATGATGATACTCTTTTCACCAAAGCGCGCATTGAGTATGAGAAACAAAGAGTATCTGAGACCAATGATCCAGGTAACACTAATTACCCACCTGGCAAACCTCTAACACAGATACATTAATTTGTAGCACTACCGATTAGTGTATAGCAAAGCGGCACCCACAGTAGGTGGAAGAAGGGACGGCAGCCATTGCCTTTCTATGGTGGTACTCATGTTGTCTTGTGGTCGACCAAAAAACAGGAGACGGTGTTGAATTTCAAAAGGATTACGTAACGTTTGCCTCTCTACGATATAGAAACTCTTGGTAAATAACCGAATGTAAGGTAATAAATTTTGCCGGTAATGTAATAAACAGGGACTGGTAATAAAAATTTGCCGCGTATGTAATTGAAAAAAAACTCAACGGTAATGTAATAAAAATTTCGTGTAATATAATACGGGCGTAATGTAATAAAAATGACGGTTTTGGATAAACACGACTTTCACGTGCGCACGCACCACTTTGGCCACCGCACCCCGGGAATATGACATCCCAGATACTCTGGTTCTTTTGAACTATTTAACACTAATTAGACAAGGTCTTCCTACTCCCGTTGGGGGACAAGGGGGACCCATGTGACCCCCACCCTAGGACCCCCTTCCACTTAGTGTTAAAATTGAGTATAAAAGATATTGAGTTATAATAACATGGCTGGCATGATATCATGGCCAAAGGAAATTTACATTTATGTCCGTCTTCCGTTTATTGTATGGAGTTACTTATTTCCACATTTTTCCTGGCCTCGCATTGCTCTTCCTACTTGGATGTCTTCCTCTAGGTCTAAGAGCGTTTTTATTGGTGGTTAAAGGTTATGAGCAAGGGGCTTAAACCCGACGTAAGTGGTGAGAGCGATGTGTGAAAAAGTAGGTTGTTCCTAGCTGGGCATAGTCTTCAACCGCTAGGTGTCTTTTTTCTTAATGTACCTTAAACTTTTAAATTCCATGGGGTTGGGTGGCTGTCTTGGGTACTCCTCTTGTCCGTTTGGAGTGAGATAGAATAGCCTAGGAACACAGAATTGCCTCTGAGGATCGCTTTTAATGGCTGAATCTTTACCTGGGCAGATCTTGGGTTTGAAACCATATGAAATGGTGGCTTGCTAAATATAATAATAGTATAAAAAAATATATACTAATACAATGATGCAAAGTAGCTCATGTCATAAGTAGTAATGAAAATGAGACATCATTGCACACAGTTTTTTAAAGAAGGTTTTTAAAAAACAAAAATTAATCCCAGCCTAAAAAAAATACCAAACGTCTTAGCTCGATATAGTCAATACCTCATTAGGACCAAAAATTTTCAAATAGTTCATTACCATAATGGGACTATGCTAATGAGGACACACATGACAGCTGATAGAGCCAATATACACTATTAGGTCTAAAGTGGTAAGTTAATTGGGTGATGCATTGAGTAACAGTACGTATTCCAGGGCGAACATTTTACCAAATATGCCAAAATTAGCGCATTTCAAATCTGATATGTAAATGGACATAAATACACGCAATGATAGAGCTGACCATAACCTTAGAAATGAAAGTGGTTTGGTAAAAAGAATACATGCCCGTTAGCTAGATATAACCATTATCTATCATTGAATCAAAAAGCAATTAGTTCAGTAGCATTAGATGAATATACAAATAAAAAAATTATAAAAGTAACAATAAAAAAATAACTGTTACTAACACGCAACATGGTATTACATTACGCGTCGGTATACATTACACGACATACACGTTGTATTTAATAATTTCGTGTAATAAGCAACGCGTTAATTATAAATCTGCCGTGTTATGTAATATAAAAAAGGTAATGCTATAAAAATTGCAGCGATTAAAACAGGTATTGTAATAAAATTGCCGCGTAATGTAATATAAAATGGGTAATTTAATAATTTCTGCCGTGTTATGTAAAAAACAGGTAATGTGATAAAAAATGTCGCGTAATGGATAATAGTTTATTATCATACACCAACAATTTGCTGTACATTACCTGTTTTCTTACATAACACGGCAAAATGTATTACATTACGCCGGCTGTTATTACGTTGCACGGAATGTTAGGCAAGGTCTATTCGATACGCGTATTACGCTACTTACCGGAAATTAGAACATAACATGTAAACAAGGTATTCGAGAAGCTCCCTTAAGGTTTACAAAATAACCACTTAACTTCGGATGGTGTTCCTTAAATTAAAAAACAACATCGAACAGTTAAGTGGATAAGGGGGTTCCTAGGGAAAAAACGCAACTTACATTTTGCAAGTTTTACGACTACGATATCCTAATTTCAAAACGCGTTGCATTTCGGATAAACGAACCATATTTTTTTTTCGGATTAACGAACCTTCGGAGAAACGAACCTTCGCATTTTCGGCAATAAACGAACCTATTTTTTAGGATAAACGACAATCGATAACGAAACTCATTTCGGATACTCGCGAACCTTATTCTTTTTCGGATAAACGAACCTTCGAATTATTGAACACGATTAATTTCGGAAAACGAACCTTATTTTCCTATTCGGAAAAGAACCTTCGGATTAACAACCTTCGGCTTAATGAATCCTCGGAAATAATGAACCCTTCGGATAAACGAACTTCGGAAAACGAGTTTCGGATTAATTACTGATTACCTTCGAATTAGCGATCCTTCGGATAAGCGAACTTTCGGATAAAGCGTAAGACCCCATATTTTAGACATCCAGGCAAAACACGTGTGGTGTTGATCATTAAAGCGGCACTTGCACATTTTCAAAAATAAAATTTCCTCAGTTTGCTCTCAACTGATAGCTAGGCCATTGGAAAAAAATAAGAGACATTTTCACATAAATAAACTACTCAAAAAACAGAGATAGGGACATATTAAGATGTTAAAGACTCCAGGAATTGTAGGCTAACGTTAAGTTTTACAGGCCTGACAGGACTCAGCAAATTGGTGACACTCAGGGGCACCGCCATCTGGACGACGATTGCGTCAAACTATTTGAATAAATGCTATCTGCTGCTATAGCATAGCTCATCAATGCACGCAACATAGTCATTATGCAAGCATTAGCGGGTTGTATATGCCATGCATATGGGGCCGTTATGTCCCTTAGATGGCGAAGGTCTTGGAAATCCCAACCTCGGAAGCTCCAAACGGAGAGTGATGAGAATGAACGTGAAAATTGATTACGTGAATCGGCAGACAGCCACGGTCAATTCCCATTGATTGTTGTTTCCCTGGTTTTCCATTTCTTTAATCAACAAATGTGTAGATTACATGAAAGTCATAGACTCGTACTCATTATTATTAAAAACCACAAAGGCACAGACCGGTCAAAACAGCGTTCATGCCATGGGAAACAGGCATACGGAGTGCGTGTTCATGTGTAAACGCCAGTTCCGTTGCGTCTGCTGAATATGTCGCCGGCGACATTCATTATAAAATCGTTTGTTACCCATAAGACGCTGATTTGGGCTTAATCATTTCAGTGAGGGCTAATTATATTAAAGGGCTTCACTAACCATGCAAAAAAAATATACATTTTGAAAAATTCTTAGGGCATCATATTTTTTAAATTGGGCTTAAGCATTCAGCACCACTTACCTCAGCAAACTCATGCTTAATGTTATGATTATTTGGCTGGATGTGTATGTTGGTTATTTGTTGTTGTTGGTGTTATTTTGTTTGTTGCTGTGTTTGAGTTGTAAAGATGATGTTGTGTTGACGATGGAGTTGTTGTTGCATACGGTATTGCCGTAGTTTGTCGTTGTTGTTAATGTGAGAGTGTTGTGTTGCTGTGTTGTGGTGATGGTTCTGCTTCTGTCTGCTGTGCTGTTATTGTGGTAGTCGTTTATTATGTTGTGAATGGTGATATTGTGTTGTTGTGTCTTGTTGTTATGCTGTGCGTTGTTTCTGTTGTTGTGCTATTGTGGTTGTATTGATGTTTGTGCTTGTTGTTGCCGTTGCTGTGGTGTGATGTTGTTGTGTTGTGAGGTTGTTGTTGTCTGCGTTGTTGTTGGCGTGGTGGGTGTTGGTGGTGGTGGTGGTGGTGTGTTGTGTTGCTGCTGTTGTTTCTGTTATTCTTGGTGTATGTGGTCTGTATCATTTGTTGTTGTTGTTGTTTGTAGTTGCTGCTTGTGGCTACGGTGATAGATTATTGTGACTACGCAACATTAGTCATTAGTCGGTTCAAATGACATTTTTTGGGGGGAAAAAAATTTTTTAAAAAAAATGATTTTTTTTTCCCCAAATTAACATTGACAATTATATATTACAGAGAAGGATCAATCATTAGATTATTCTAAAAAAAACAAAACGTACAAAGAAAAATACGATCAATCTCGCTATTCTTACATTCTGTAATTTATCATTTAGTTACACCAATATAAACTAAAGGTAGGATATTGAGTGGAGTGGATTTATCGGGATATGTAGCTGTAGGGTGCGGAGATCCTCTTTATTGTAACTGCCCAAAAATCGAGTTTATGTATTATTGTGGAAAATCGGTGCGTGCGATCAGCAGTGATTTACAAGGCATGGTAAACGTTATGGACGTAAAACAACCTAAACATTTTTATTGTAACGAAAATCCACGCACACAGCAGGAGTAATCTTGGTTGTGAAAAAACAACCAGTAAACAACACGAATCAAAACTATTTGAGTCACCTAGCCACCTGGCCTGAAAAAAAGATTAAAGTTTTTAACCGTGTTTGGCGCTATTAGTGCTCAGTGAACGCCCTCAACCTTCAACATGAATCTTTGGCGTAAATATAATTATTAAACATAATGAAATACACATCACATTTCAGTTCTAATACTCAAAACATTAGGCAAAACAGTAAAACTACTTTAGTGATAGTTCAGTACAGATTAAAGGTGCTTGTCCGATTGACTTTTGATCACCTTAGTACCCGGAAGTAGTATACTGAAATGTCGAGCTTTGAATACCATATATGCTTCTAAATGGCGTTTATTTTGAGAAACATACCAGTCTATGGCAAGTATTTGCACCAATGAAATGCGATATGGTTTGTCAACCGCAAAACAAGTTTTTCAATCTAAAAAGCAACGCTTTCTTTAAACCATGCTTATCGGTGATAAACCGTGGTTTTCGAATTGATTTTATTTAAACCAGCTTTTCGATTTTGAAAAACTGGTTTTTCAATGAAAACGCAGTTTCCAAAATTTTGCTTATCGGATTTGAAAAACCGAGTGTTTCGATTTGAAAACCATGTTTTTCGATAAAAAGCTAGATGTTTGGTTTTTGATAAACCTATTTTATCGGTCTCTGAACCTGGTTTGTCTACGATCGAAAAAAAACAGGTTTTGCAAAAACACTGCCTATCACATTAAAAAAAAAAACCTTATTTTTCGATCGAAAACCCAGGTTTCTCGACTGATAACTAGGCCTTATAAAAACCTGGCTTTTCAATTCGAAAACCTTGTTTTTCAAATCGAAAAACCAGGTTTTTCAAACATTGCCTATCAATTTAAAAAAAACCAGTGATATCGAGTCGAAAGCTAGGTTTTTGATACACCTAGTTTTTATCATTCAAGAAACCCCTTTTTCTCTTTTGTTGTGTCACCATACTTGCCCTAGGAATATGATCACAACACAGAGAAAACCCCTGTTTTTTCCACAGGATAAACAGGGTTTTTTGATGGAAAAACGCATGTTTTTTTTTCGATTGATGAAGTAGGTTATCAAAAACCTAGCTTTCGAGAATCGATAGGCAAGGTTTTCGAAAACCTGTTTTTCGATTGAAAAACCAGTTTAGCGAGCGATAACCTTGGTTTATCAAAACCTAGCTTTTCAAATTGAAAACCGAGTTTATCGATCGAAAATATACGTTTTTGAAAAAAGCCTAGTTTATCGCTCGCTAACCTTGTTTTTTTTTCGATCGAACAACCCGTTTGCAAATCTTGGCTTATTGAATTTGATAAACCTGGTTTTCGATGAAAAAAAACACGTTTATTGATTTGAAAAGCAAGGTTTTGAAAAACACCTAGTTTATCGTTTGATACCCCTAGTTTTTTCGATCGATAACCTGTGTTTTTTTCTTTTTTTTTTTCTTTCCATCGAAAAACCAGTTTAATCGACGAATTTGTTAAAAAAACTTTTCGATTGAAAAACCAGGTTTATCGACTTCGAGAAAGTCGGTTTTGAGAAACCTTGTTTTCGAATTGAAAAACCCCAGTTTTTCCAAAACCTTGCTTATCGGATTTGAAAAACCGAGTTTTTCGATTTAAAAAAAACAGGTTTTTCGAATTAGAAAAGCTAGGTTTTTCGTTTTTGAGAAACCTAGTTTATTTCTCGGTCGAGAAACCCTGGTTTTTTCGATTCGAAAAAAACATGTTTTTCAAAAACCTTGCCTTTCAACTTAAGCAAAATGATGTTGATGAAACCACCAGGTTTCCGAATGATAAACTAGGTTTATACAAAAAATATCTTTTGGAATAGAAAACCTTGTTTTTTTAAAATCGAAAAACCAGGTTTTCAAAACCTTGCCTATCAAATTTGAAAAACATCGTCGCTGGGCGGGAAAACCTCATATGTAAACTCCAGAGGTCAAGGCAAAACCTCATAATGTAAAATGTGGGCCCCCAGTGCTAAAACCTCATATGTGCTTTTTTGGACACATCGAGGTTCCTAGCTTTAATTTTCATGCCAATATATAGTACATCATAGGCAGTTTTTTTTACTTCAGAAAATCTCGGAGTAA
>JAMKCH010022448.1:0-36434 GCA_023653785.1 Ophioderma brevispina | reverse complement strand
TTAAAATACCAGTGCAAGCGATTGGTAAATTCACTCTTACATTTGTCTGAGTACGGCGGAGGACGCTAATATTCATGAGGCCGTAATAGAAAAAACATGTGCCTATGGTGGAAATTTTCTGTCCATCCAGCCCATGCTCCTATATGGTCTGCCAAACAAAGGATCGATTGAACCTTGGAAAGGTCTCGCGTTGATGATAGGTAAATGCCTTCATGATGGCAAAAATACCCCGCTTAACCCAAGTTACTGCATGTTAGGGCAGAGTGTTTCCGAAGTGTGGCAGTTAACTCGGCAGTTCATCACTGAGGCATGTCACGTGGCTTAAAATTAGGCATACGGTTTAAAAAGGTAAGCTGGGTTAGGGACACAATAATCCAGTTTAGTGTGGGATAAAGGTCATGGCGTATTTTGCCGTGGAGATAACTGCAAGAGTTTCACCTTCTGGGGGGGGGAAAAAAAAAAAAAACCAAGCAGTTCCCAGAGAGAGTGGGGGTAGTAAGAATGAATAGGCCTTGTAGCGAGGAAGTATGGTGCAATACCCTTCCAAAAAAAATGACCAAGAGTGCTATTTTTTCAAATGGGGTTTTGAAATTGAAATTGAGCTTTTTGAACTGAGCTGGCAAACAGGAGTGGTATGGGGTAAAAATTAGTCAAATTTGCACATCACATTTAGTTCAAATCTATACCACAAACCGATGGGGGCACTTTGCTTGGGCAGTGTATGTGTGGTATTATGACCCATTATGCTCCTGTCCCATTCGTATTTCTATTATAATTGAACAATTATATACTCATAATTAAATTTAAGATTGTTTGTTGGTTGAAACTCTATCACATGATTAAAATATGTAATGCCGGCGAGAAATCAGCCGCCCCTCCGTAAATAGTATCTCTAAGCCACGCCCACCCATAAATAGTTCATTGTTCAGGAGTAATATTTACGGCTCAGAGGTACTATTTACGGCGCTTAATACGCGTAACTTCGGCATTAGCGTTTAGCGCGTTAGCGCGGTCTGAATTTGCCGTTGTAGTGGGAATGTATGCTTACTAACACATTCATTTCACAGAGATGCATTATTTGACGGTGGAATTTATGATGGAAAATGCAAAAATATAATTTTTCATTGTTAACTGGAAATTTATTAATGACGTATATAAAATAAAAACCAAATTATATACGGACTCTATTTGAGTCTCGGCTTAAAACTATGGTCCGAGGTGACTAAATTAGTGCTATTTTGCTGAGCCCATCAGCAAAATAGCACTAAGTAGTCACCTCGCCGACATAGTTTTAACCAGAGCCTATCATGTCAGTATATATTTGTATAAGAACCCATACAGTGGTGGAGTTAATTTTTCGCTCCGTGGTCTAGAATAAGAAAATATTCCACCACTACACCACTGTGCAGGTCATGTACTAATGCTCACACCTATTTGGGAATCCAGAAAACCCTGACCCTGATTTTACTTTCTATCACTTATAGCCCTCTATGTTGAACTTCCATTAAGCACCATTGTCAAGTGCAATTTTCGTTCCCCTTGCACAGAGAGATCAAGAAATTCATAAGTCAGTTTCATTCTTATTATACTTTAGCCAGAGGGTGTATTGATTCAATCCCACAATGCACCAGTTTTGGGAAATTCACCTCAATAAGGTCCTCATGTGAGACCACAAAAATCCTATTCTTACACATTAAAAATCCTGACTCATTTACACTCATTTTTAGCCCACAGGTGTTAGTATTTAGGGAACTTGTTGCATGGATTATATTATTAAAATGTTCTGTGGTCTTAAATTTTCTTGAACATTTTATCCCTAGTACTGAATGTGTTTTTTTGGACAGATACAGTATAGGCGCACATTGCAATGCATTGTGGGATTGATTCAAACACCCTCGGACGTTATTAGCCAGTGTGAACTCTTACCATCTGCGTGTGCAACAGGGCGTGAAGAAGTGAATTGTATCGAGGTTTGATTGACAAAACACTAACGACCAAGTGACCTGATGAGTAAAATCATTATTATGCACTCCAGTCAATATTTATTTTGCATCTCTCGCCTAATGAAATCACCACTTCCTGGTGTCGTGAAATATTTTCCTACCGGGCACCGATATAACAAGACTAAAACATCGTGACTCTAGAAAAATCAAAGCACAGGGAGCTTCTTAAAAATCATGCCACTTTACAAACAGGGTTTACGCAATATCGGTGTTGCAAATATGATTCATTCAATTCATGCCGTCTCAAAAAAGTAATATTAATAAATATAGAAAACGGTTTTTTTATGCAAATATTGCAACTACATGCTTCTAGCCATCTCCTTGGATAACTTCTTTGTTAATTACTGTCCGTGTCTTTAAATCAGGCAATAGCTCGCCTGTTCAGCAGAAATACATGGCTCTCCTTAGGGAATATCATAATAAGCACATCCTTTTATGTACTCATGATTTTCATGCAATCAAGATATCCTAAAGCCAAAACTTGGCACCAGATGCATGCTACATACTAAGGTATTTATCAGATTTTTTCAAATTTTAATAAATCGAATTATTATGTGTATAAAGGCTGCAGATGTAGCTGCCATTTGATGAAGGTACTATATCACTTTTAAGATATAGGGTGCCAAAGAGGTTCTAAACTTGTCCTCTATATGTTCTTTAACTGTTGTATAGCACCTTTTAAGGTTCTGTTTGGAACCCTATTGGGTTCTCAGATTTTTAAGAACCATATTTAGGGTTCCATTCTCGAGGGTTCCATATAGAGGACCAAAAAAGGGTTCTAAGTCATCACATTTTGTTCTTAGAATGTACCTTACATGTCAAAAATATTTCTGTGGACTTTAAAGCCACTATCAGTCATTTTTTTCCAAATTCAAAATGCCCATTTGTCTCTAATTGCTAGTGTTAGGTCATATCAACATCTATTACTGTTCTATGTGAAAAACTGACACATAAGTATTTTAAAGCAGTCTTGAGGATGTCATTTACAACTTTTTCTAGCCTTAAAAAAGGTCGGATCCTAATTTTTATTAGTAAACAAAGCATAAAAATCATAATTTCTTGACAAATACGGTGTGTTACGCTTAGACACTTACACAGGTCTTTACTACAACAATTTCAAATACAACAGTGCAAAAAATGGACATTGATGAAAAATAGGAGGTGCAATTTATTTATATTATGAAGAAATCACTGATAGTAGCTTTATCTGAGTGGCTTTAAGAAATATGACAATCAAAGTGTTAACTCTATACAACAGGAAAAATAAGATTATCAGATTTTGGTCTTAAATCTATACTGCTAAAAAAAAGATTTGTCCATCCGGCTATGCATTTCGTAATGCTTTGACATATGGGCTGATATTTGGCATGAAAGTACGGGAGGAAAATTTGAAGTTTGCTATCAAGGTTTCAGAGTGACCCAGAAGGTCAAAGGTCATCTAGAAATGCCCTATGACCACCAACATTTGGTCAAAAGGACTGCTGAGCACAGAAAAAATTGGAGGTCAAAGGTCATGAAGAGGTCATCCAGCTGGGCAGGAAAGCCATGTGGTAATCATGTAAGCTGGGTGACTGCTAGTAAAAAATAAAAATTGCCCAAAATGGTCACAAGCTTCACTTTTTTAAAGTCAAAAGAAGGCCAGAAAATTGATAAAAGCATATTAAAAACTGACATTTACCCGTACGACCCCAGGTTAAAGAGTGCATTTCGTGATTTCGCACCTTCTGTTTTATCATTGATCACCTAGATATCCTTGAAGAAAACTTATTCTCAAAATTGGCTGATCCCGATCTTGCGGTTTTGTGTTATGAACAATTGCTCGTTTCCCACGGCCCCCATAGGCCACTGTGCTGTAATTTCTGTCCGTTACGGACCGAAACTACAAAATTGCGAATTTCTTACAGATGGACCAAATGTGCACGTAAGATTGGGCACACGTGGATTACTAAGGGCTCGCGGGTTCAGATTGTTGATATAAAAATTCAACATGTTTAAGGTAAGTCGGGGGACGAGGTTGTGGATCACGAAAATGCCCCTTTTAATATGTGAAAGGCTGACTCAGAGATTTGAAATATTACCGTTTAATTGCCTCGTATTTTTTAAACTATTCAACAAGACACTAAAGATAGTAACCTAAAAGCCCATGCTCAAAAAATTGGAGATTAAGTACCTCAAAATAACTTACTATGAGCCACAGATGCTAGCTATATCATCAACCTAACTATACCGCATTCAGTTAGCTCAACATCATGTGTAGAGACCTGACCATCTATATAGTAAAACTCTATGCAGGATGCGCAGGTGGAAACCACTCTCAAAGATCAAATATACAAAAGGAAAGATCATGAAAAACCAATATCCTGACAGCACAGTGGAAGTACGGCCAATGAAAATAGGTCATATGTGGTAGATCCACTATTGAGGCTGGGGTGTACAAGTTCATGTGTGTGAACGTGATATAGTTGTGCAAAAGCAGTGATGGCTGACAGATTTAAAAGTAAAGGCACCCGGACATCATCTGATAAAATGTTATGCTATTTTATCGTTTTCCCACAGGTGCTAAGCCCTATGTCTAGGGGTGGTCCAACCGTTTGGCAACGGGGGCGGCCGCATGGGATTAAATCCACAACTTATGCGGGACGACAAACACGTAATCGGGAGTCTCACGTTTGGTGTATGACGTGCCTACAAAGGCTTGGAAGTAGGAAGACCCATATCTATACTTTTGCGAATTAAGGGGAGTCCTAGCAATAGAAGAGATGCAGATTTGGTCAAAATTTAACACAATGTTTTTTTTCCATTTTGTTGACCCCCCTTTTAGTAAATTTGGGAAAAATTGCTTCATTTTGGAAGAAATTGGACAAATTTTCCCCGCAATTTAGAAAATTTTGGTTTCAGATTGATGAAAATTGACTAATTTCCGAACAATAAAGTTAGGTTTCAGATTGAGGGAAATGAACAATTCAAATGATTTTTTTTTCCAAAAATGTTTATTTAAGATATATTATGCATTTTATTTTTTCTGGGAAGTACCTCGCGGGCCGCATGAGAAGCTCTTAGGCGGCAGCAAATGGCCGCGGCCGCAAGTTGACAACCCTGCAATATGTGTATCGTAGCGGTGGTCTCAGACTTACAAAATTATTCCCACTCCCCAAAGGACGTTTGCTGCCTATCATTGACAAAAAAAAGCCTACAAAAGTAGTGCAGGAACATGCAATCACACATTTCCGTAAGCCTCGGGTATAAGGCCCCCCCCCCCCTATAAAAGGAAGATTTTACTCAAAATAGGGTTGGGCTCCATTACCGGGGAGGGGCTGGCTAGGAATTTGGGAGCAAATACAGATACAAAATTGCAATACATTCAAGAGCATATAGTGAGCGGTCAGGACTGCAAAGTGGTCGGGAACCCCTCCCCGGTACAACAAAATACAACACTTTTCGTTCGAAATGGTAATATGTAGAATTACGAAAAATGAGGGTTGTGGTAAAAAAAATTGGTGGCAGAGGCGTTTTTTTTTGGCCACAAAAGATCTATTTTTGGGCTAAAAATAGGAGAAAAAAGAGGAAAAAATCATGATTTTTTTATGTTTAAGCCCAAAAACACAGGGATCTGATGTGGGGGTATTTGTTAATCATAGATCTTATTTTATAGATGGCATGAATAGTTAAGATGCTACCTTTTTGGGTAAAAAAAGTTGTATTAATTTGTGTTTTTTTTTTTGGGAAAAAGGTCCTTCTTTTTTTTGTAAAATTAAAGGAAAATAGGATTTCTCAAGAAAATTAGACAAAAAAGTACCAAATTTTTAAGTAGTAGCATCATTGTTTTTATAGATCGATATTTATATATTGTCGGGAGAGACTTGTAAAAACTGTTAGTAGGTGTGTTTATGTCCAAAAGTGCAAAGAAATCCTGTTTGGTTGTAAATTAAAAATTGAAAAACGGGGAGAAATACACACGGATCTAAAGCACTAAAATTGTATGTGATAATGAACTTCTCTCTGTATATTTTGATTCATGATTAAAAAAGCAGTCAGGAAAGATAAAAGCAGAGGTATTTAATTAAAAAAATGTTATTTAGTTTAAAAATGGCCAAATTATTAAAAAATTCATTTTTACCTATTTGTACGGTACTGTATCGTATAGGAGTTCTCAGTATTTAAATACCCAGTTTAATATTATAGTAGTTTGAGTGAGAAAGACAGATTAGCTTACAAAGTTTTATATCCTTTTAGGTCGTCCACATGCAATCGGAAAGACCTTATGTCGGCCATTTAATTTGTGTGTCTGCGTGGCCGCCGTGTTTGTCAAACATTTAGTATACACTTTTGGATTACTTGGTTTGTTTGACATTGCAGACAAGTGGTCTTGAGTAGGGTAACACATGAGGATGTCAACGGTCCTCATTCAGGGGTACGTGGGGTTAATAATCAGACGCCCTATTCGGGACCGCTTGTCCCTATTTTTTAAAGTACCCTAGCCACTTTGAGAGAACGGCAGTGGAAGGGCCAAATTAGATTGAACAAGCTAAGCAAGAGCAATTAGATTTGCTCACGAAAATAAAATAAAAAAATCGTCAAACATTCAGATTTTAGCATGTTCTAACAATAAGTTAGTTACGATATACCCCCATAAGTTATAGGACCAAAGCAAACCACCAAATAAGGAACACAAGACACTTACTACAACACTAAATGGATGGAGATTCATATCGTTGGACACTGTTGGTTTTCTCCTTTCGATCAATTTTCGCTTAGAATAGTTACAGACTTATTCTTCAATTTACAAAGATATTCCTGCAAATTTAAAATATGTTTACTTCTTTCGGGGTGGATTACTTTAATCGTTTAGCCAAAAATGCCTCTTGATTTATCTAAGGAATTATCTATTTCTCTAAGACCTCCGAAGATCATGTGTTATTGTGATCTTGAGTTGAAAAATGTGTGTGATTTACGTTATCTTAAAATTCTTGTGCGATTTTACAACATGGGTTCTGTTTTTGCAAAATAATGGCAAAGTTTACTCTTTTTTAAATTTGGTCAATTTTGGCATTTTCCCACTTTACCCCAGCTGACCATCCCCTTGGATAAAAAGAAGAAGGTTAAAACTCACCGACATTTCTATAATGGCAATAACCAGGAACTGTAACAGGAATATTAAAATGTAACTTGAATTAAAATCTTGTGGAAGTAGAAAAGTAGAAAGGTTGTATAGCTACCTGTAAGTTGTTATTTTGGTTTCTTGGCAGGCAGTACGTCTTTTGGGCGTAATAGAATTGATATAATTTGTGTGTGATTTTTTTACGTTATCTTAAAAAACATCTTGTGCGATTTTACAAAGGTTTGTATGCTTTTGCAAAATAATGGCAAAAGTGGACTTTTACCGAAGTTTTAACCCTTTTGGGGGCAGGAAAAACAATATTATTTTTGGGGCAAAAAACCCTAACATTATTTCGCTCGGTACGCCAAATCTGGGGTTTTTGCTTTTTGAGCTTTTGAGCTTTTTCATAATTTTTTATTTGTTGTGTCATAGTGTCTTTTCCAAGATGAGTTTTGTTTGGATAATTACATCATCTTCATTGTTCGGGATGCTTGGCAAATCCACTTTTATTAAGTTAGAAGATGTCCATTCCCTACTGATAATGAGAAAAAAGGGTGTCATTTCATAAAAAGATTCATCCAGAGCAAGTTACTCTCTAAATGTTTAGATTAAAATTAATCTAATTGGATTGCTATTAAGGACAAATTCAAGATTAGATTAAATTTGTAATAAAAATACTGAATAGAAATCTAATCATTTTAAGCTAAGAAATTTGGAGAGTATGTAACTCTTGCTTTTAAATGAGGTCGCAGATGAACTTCATTTATGCCTGAAATGCACCTGTATGAAGATCTTCATTCTAAATTTAATGATATGGAATGTCTCTTTAGATTCTATGGCATTGGTTTTATGTCCGATAATGGGCATTTTCTTTTTCTGAATCCAGTTTAAACCTTCCCATAATGTTAATAAATCAACCTCCTGATATAAGGCTAATAACAGAAGAGGCAGGTCCTGTTCCGGGTCCGGGTCTCTCGGGGTACAACAAAATTTACAGCATTTTCATCAATCATTCATCAAATTGATTGTATATTAAGAACACACCAATGCGCAAGTCCACCAAAATTGCCAAAAGTATAATTATTGCAAAAATGACATGTGGGACCAATTACTATGCGTGGAAGCTATGTTATGAATCAATATATTGGCAAAAAGCATGACTATTTATTTTTCATGGACGATCTCTTTGGGGACTTTCCTTATTTCCCCCTTCCCTTTCCTTTCTCAGGTGGTGCGACCCCCCTTCTGTCCCTTTGCCGTCTTCATTTCTTTCATGTGTCCTCAGAGTTTCGCTCAATTTTCTTTTTTATGTTTTCCCCTCTTAATTGATGTGAATGCCTTCTAATGTGGCTCTTACCCTTACCGTAATAAAACTGTTCCCACTATGTTATTTTTGAGATACAACTCAGCATTAAGCTAATTAAGTGAATGCAATTTGTTAAAATTGATAACATTTCAATTGTGTGTTACCTATTAACCATTTATATATGCTGATAACATAGATTTGTAGCAATCTTTACAATAATAATTTGAAAAACGAATTGAACATGCAGGACAGGGCATAGCAAGGATGCAAAGTTTGCAGCAGCCAACCAAATCACAGACACAGCCAATACAACATAGAAATGCATCAAAATGGGGTTCATGGAATGACTCCAAAAGTGTGATTGACCTGTTCCAATCCTGACACAGAAGTCTTGAAAACTTTCTTACGGAAAACATGTACCGGTTATCGCTGCTTCCACGGCCAAGACCCTAAGAGTTTTGCGATATTTTTTAGCGAAAAAACTTGCGCTACACGGAATTATTTTTTATTGCCGTCTTGGCCTTTTTTCTTGACCAGTTCAAAAAACAAGAAACGTTACAATCCTGTTGAAAACCTTAAAAACACACTCAAATGTGTAAGGCCAAAAAATAACAAGTTTAGTTTTCCAGTAGGATCATGCGCATTTTTGATTTTTCGGGTACTAATTAGGTAACTTTCAAAAATTTGCATGGATGTAATAAGTGAAAGCCTGAATGTAAATTTTGTAGCTGTGCAAAAAAAGTAATCATTGTATATCAAATCTAACATTTTGCCAAAAAATAGCATTTTTTGTCATTATTTTGCTGATTTTAGCCAAAAATTGGCTCTTAACTAATCTCCATTTCAACACCAATTTTGTTGAGCAAGACTTATTTTTGTGATCAATTAACAACATAAGTCTACTATAACCAAAAAAGTAATATTACGTGTTAATCTCTTTCAGTTAATTTTGCCGAAATATATTTTTGTTGAATTTATTATGCATTTTCACAATTGTTTCACCAAAATGGCGCATTTTTATTGAAAAAACCACATTCTAGCCATTATTATTAAATATAGCTGCCAAGTCTGTATGGACATACTGCAACACAATATACAGCATATAATCTAAATCTATAAAAATCTTAGTTAACTACATACACTTGTGGTGTTTTTTCATTTTTTAAAGAAAGAAAAATTACTATTTTTGTTGATTTTTAGCCACAAATTTACCTTTCTACTACCCCAAAAATAACTCCTTCTACTTCTACTCATCTTGCGCGCAGAAAAATACATCTGGCCTTTTTATGGCAATGTTAAAAATGTTAAATCTAAAACAAAAAGGTACTTTGTATCAGAATTTTGTGCTTTTGGGATTAAATTAAAATCCTGTTTTTTCCTTTATTTTAGCCCCAAATAGGTTTTTTTGGCCAAAAAACACCACTGCCACCAATTTTTGACCACAACCATCCAGTTTCAATAAAATCCTATATAATTGGCCTTTTGAATAAAGTGGTTGTGTTTTGTTGTACCGAGGGGAGGGATTACTCGAAAAATAAGCACTTTTTGAAGCTTGAACGCTCGCCGATTATATTCACCAGATAACCCTTAATGTACAATTTTATTGTAGCAGATATTAAAACATGTAAAGTAAAGTTTGTTTTAATTTTCCCATCAACCTTCCTCCAAGTAATTATAGCAACATTAAAAAATCCCAATGCATGGGGCCTACTTTGAATGGCTCATAGAATAGTTCAGTTTTTAAGATTTGATTTGTTTTGTGAGTTTTTTTATTGCCACATTGTTTCGTGTAATGCTTAAAAATTACCACCTGGGCTTATCCCCGAGTGTATGCTATGCCTCCTGTTTTCTTTAAAAAAATTGGAGGTGGGCTTGTACCCGAAGGTGGGCTATACCCAAGTGGTTACGGTAAATAGTTGCTAACACCAACTCAAGAGCACAACTGCAGGCTCGTATGGGTTGCTATACATTGTACGATACGTACTCAAGGTCTAAGTAACCTCCCGTGGTTCATAAAACAAAATTCACATGTACGATTTGGAAGAAGATTGACTTGACCAAGATTGTAAATTTCAAGTAATGATTTTAATAATAAATTAAATCAATCAATTACACAATCCAACATGCACAAATTATTATCTATACTTCTTACGCCTAGTTAAAAATCAAATTAACACATCCACCTCATATAAATCATACAACAGTTCTTGTTGTGCACACCAGTCTCTTGTAGAATCAGGTCACATAATACTTTGGCGACCACCATTCGTGCTGGTAATTCAACTAGTTCGCGAATCGCAAAGTCCCTTTTTGGTCTAGCCGGCCGATTAATTTGCATAACTCGTAGACTTGGAGAAACCATCTTGAAGTATAACTTAACTGCAGCTTGATGGTTATAACATATGTCCATACAGGTAGTCAGTGCATTAAAGGTGATGTCACTGGTACAGAGCATATGTCCTGCTGGAATTTAATGTTAAACCTTTGTTTATTCCAAGCACCAAATTTGCTGACGATTCTGACAACTTTTCAGAATTATAATAACATTGATTTTTCTAAATATTAAGAAAGTTCTCCACCTTCTGTTTGTGAGGTCTACACTCGATGAAATCTCTTGACAACTGGCACAGAAGAATACTTGCAACACAATTTTTTTTTAAGTCACAATTTCCATTATGCAACAAACATGCGAAGACAAGACGAACTTTTCGTCATCTTTTCAGTTCGCTGAAACATTTTTAAAAGAAGTCACAATCTTCCACATCCTGCGCTCGGAAGTGTTGTGACATAGCAATTACACAAAGTCTATTGTTCATCAACAGGTGTTGCAATCTTGCTACCTATAAGGTTAACAAGAACCTCTATTCAATCCACCCCCCCCCCCCCCCCCCCCCCCCACCCCCCTCTAGAATGAAGATGACAAGACACTATTGTCCTCTATAACGGCGGACGTCTCTGACATGTTCTTCGGATGTTTCACAACAACTAGCCATTTAGAACTAGGTCAACCAGATTAAGTCATGCTTATTGCACAACACATTGCAAAGTTTCATATTTTTCAGTCTCCTCAGCATAATTTATATGATTCATTTACATGATTTAAATTCATCTAATACAGAATAATCTAATATTCAGGATTCGTCACAACATGTGTAGTATCTGATTACACCATGCGATCAACAGGTGAAACGTCCCATGAAAAACGGTCTACGATATTTCATTCTGAAGCCTGATTATGTTTTGAAATTTAAATTGCAAGGTTTCAATGGTCCCGATCGCTAACAGCCTCGTCCCCCAAGACCCCGATTTTACCAGAGCTGTCAAAGGAAAATTTGGTCTCCAAGAAAGCTATTTTTCCTCATTTACCGGCGAAATCTTAGGGCTAAAGAATGTTTAGTTTGTATGTTATGAGCGCAAAATAATGCCCTATTTTGGTTGGGTCGACCAATATTAATTTTACGCAGTACTCTTGGGATTACAACATCACGTTTTTTAGCTCTCACGTTCAAACGGGCTGAAATTCGGCACGAAACTCTTACAAATGGGGTTTTTGGGTTAAGGCAATTCTATTCAAGAGAAAATTTTATAGACTTAAATTGGGGAATCCCCCTTTCATTTAAATGGATAATAGTGACATGTTGACCAAAAAGAATTTGTAAACTATGTAGACAAATTTCCAAATGCAAAACAATTTTGTACCTATAATGGATGGAAATTATTGTGACTGCTCCCACGAAACCGGAAAATGTCGGAAAATTTTCATTTTGAGATATGTGCAAAATTTGAAATGCTGAGGAGATAAGACAAGCTTTAAAATGATGTAAACACATAAACATTGCATTCCTTTGTCCAACAAAAATCAATATATGCCTCGAAATTCTTTTGTTTTCTATTGATTTTTTACAAGTTTATTGAGCTCTTTTCTCCTAAACTGGCTATGGCGACTTTGTCTGGTTTTGTTGAGCAGGTCACATTTGTCAAAATACATTCCCCCATTGACAGAAGTCCCCTAACCCCCTAGGTCTACAAACTTTTTTTACAGTATCTTTTCTGATTGGCTCATTACCTGAGATATTGGATGAGCTCTTTTGAGTAACCAATCAAAATAGACTATCATATATCTTTACAAAAACATTTAAGGTTTTCTTACCATGTTTCTGATTGGTTATGACATTGGTTATTTGGTGTATTTTTAACCAATAAAGGCAGTAGACCTCAGGGGGTATATGTCCCCAATGTCCCGGTGAGGAAAGAAAAGTGGCATGTCCTAACATGCTGCCCTCCCTATGTACCAAAATGCAAAGATAAAACCCTGAGGGCCCAATTTCAAAAGCGGAGTGTCCATGACCCTCTGCACCCCAAAGAGTCACCAATTCAATTTTAAGGTACATGGACCGAGCGCTAAAGCCTCATCCCCAGAAGCCCAGATTTTACAGGAAGTGGCAACATTTTGAATCACGAAGAAAAGATCCTTTTTTTCTCATGTAACGCTGTGAAATCTTAGAGCCAAAGGTGTTTGGTTTGGAAGTTATGGGCGGAAAAAGTGCCCCATTTTGGTCGACCAATATTAATTTACACAGTATCTATGGGGCTTACAAAAATCACGTTTTTAAGCTATCGCATCAACGGATTGAATTATCGGAGAGTACAGTCATAGATGGGGTTTTGGAAGTGAAGGCCAATCAATCTATCAGATGAAAAACTTCTATCCTTTAAATCGGGGCCATTCCCCTTTAAAGGTGCAATGAGAGATTTCACATGTGAGGTGTCCCTTAAAAAAGAATTTAAAACCCAGATTTTTTGCACTTTATCTCCATCTGAAAGGATTGGGCTATTTATTTTTGGTACAAAAAAAATTGAAATTTCTAATTTCCTATTGGAAACAATACGAAATCAGCCTGTTTTGTATGGAAAATATATAAGCAAATCAATCACTTTTTTGGTTGTGTTCACTTTAGGCATTTCTGTAGCCAAATACAAGGTGGGACATCATTGAGTGTTCTAATCTATTACTTGACATCACACATTTGAAACAATTATCAGAAATCATTTATTTTAATTGCTTGTTGCACGTCTCTTAAGCAGGCCCATAAGGCCACCAAAAAATGTTTTATGGGCAGGACAGACCACAAGTATGATGAGTTGGTGGGCATGTTGTTGGTCCGTTCGTTTCAGTTCGTTCTTTCAGTCATTCTCCAAATACTGAAAAAGAAATTGCCAACATTTTAAAATTCAAAATCATCCACTTTGTCAATAATAGCTGATTTTATTTGAACACATCCATTTTTTCCCAAATGCCAAGTGAAGGTCGGTTGGGCCCATTGAACATTTTTTTTGTTTCACCGAATGGTGATATTTGAAATTGTGAATTTGCCCTTTCCAGTTTTATTACGTGCAGTACATATTCCTTTTTTTTAAAACACTGATGGGTCTCATGAAAAAGGATCTTACTTAATCAGTAATTGATACGTCAATGATGATAAGCCATTTCCGCCTTGTGTAAATGGAAACCAAAATGGCAAATTTCTAAAAATAGGCTACAGTACCCAAAATCAGAAGGGATCAACTGCCAATTTCTCATCTTTACTACCAATTTTTGTCTTTTTAAACAGATTTTTAGATTTAATATATGCACACATGCATGTTGTAGGTGTGTGTGTGTGTACGTTTTTTTTTTAAAAAAGATGGGGGGGGGAGGAGGGAGAGGGAATCCACAAATTCGGCCCCCAACGTTTAAAATTTCTATTTGCATAGAAAGACCAATTTGAAGCAGAATTTTCACCTAATCCGCATTTAAGATTTAAAAAAAGGCCCCATTTTAAAAAACAAGTCGACGTGAAAAACGTGGGGTCCCCAGACCCTCTCTGTATGTGCAGTTGATTCTGTGTTTGCCTTTACAACCAAGGACATGGTTCCTTTGATGTCTTAAGTAATAGCAATACAAAAATTGTGCGCACGTTAGTGTGTATGTGGGTAAGTGCTAGAGCTGGGAGTACGTTAAGTTTCTATGCATGTTCCCAACACAATATTCGTGTGTCTGTGTACACGTTGGCAACAAAGACCGGAGGGACTGACAAATTTTGCGCCTCCACAAAAAACACAATTGTTGCACTACAAATCTTCGTAATCACATTTTGGGCTTTGATTAGTCATGTAGCATCCCGAAAAAATAACATGTTGTAAATGACATTGACTAATGTTTTTACTTCAATGTGGAGGTGAATTAGCCCAAGCAACCAGGAAAACGACACACGCTATGGGAGCAGACAATGTTTACCGTTTTTTTTTTGTTGGCTAGATCCCTCTTCTGCATGCAGCACCAGGAAGTCAGCCGAAGTGTACTACTAAACATTGGATATCCAGCTTCACGTAAAAGTTCCAGAAATTATTTTTAAAGGAGCAGTACGGAAAATTTATCGCTTATTTGTGGCCGCCAGCTATAGCTGCGGACCACTAGCAATCCGTTGTGCGGTGTATGTGTGTGTGGATGGTGTGTGTGTCAAAATTGTTAAGTTTTTTTTTTAAATTGACCTCAATTTGAAAGTTTAACTTTCATTGGAACCAAACTTCTGTTCATAGGTGCACAAGGGATCCCTCATATGTTGATGAGGTCAAGGTCTTGTTGAAAGGTCAAATCAAAGGTCATGGTCTTTCGAGGTCAAATTGAAAAAATGGGCTAAAAATGTAAAATTGATCTAAATTTGAAAAACTTGAAGTTCCAAATTGGAACCAACTGTTGTCATATGTGCACCATGCTGATCCCTCATATGTTGATGAGATCAAAGGTCAGTGACAGGGTCAAAGGTCATGGGGCGGCCCACAGCTTATATACTTTGAATATAGCGAGCGCGAGCCGAGAAAGAACGCGAAATTTCTAGTTTTTTTACTGATGCAGATAATTTTGGTCGCCTGACGATGTTCCCGGAGGCACATATACTCCAAATTTCTGGTGGTCCGTATGTGTGGTGTCCGTATGAATCGGTTAAACCTTTTTTAAAAATGCTCTGCAGGCTAAACGCTATCCCCGATTTACTTCAAACTGATAGGATGAGGAGGTGAGATGCCGCAATATTCATGTTGTAGCTTTTGGTTGCATTATTTGAATATTCATGAATTTTAATAGCTATTGCATATTTTCAGACATTCGGTTAACCTTTTTTGAAATGCTATGCTGGCTAAACGCTAATCCCAATTTACTTCAACTTGTAGGTGATAGAGTGACGTACCAAAATATATGTGTAGCTTTTGGTACATTATTTGCATATTCATGAATATTATTAGCTTATTTGGCTGATCAAAAATGATAAACCTTTCCCCGCAAGGCTTGTGTGCAAAGTATCTGGAGTTCCGTAAGGCGATAATGATGGAAAACTTGGTGGTGGAAGGGAGCGGTTAAAGAGTTCTCAACCTGATTAGATGTGGGCTTATTTTTGGGCAACAATTATATATGCAAATGAGCTAATTAATATGCAAAATTAGCGTAATCGCTATATTTTTGAAACGGGTACATCGGATATGCAAAATTCCTTCACTGTACGAAAACCCATTATGGTCAGCTTCTTTGCAATTGAAAGTGTGTGATACATCGGCTTAGGTATGCAAATGAGCTAATTAAATCTGCATAAGGATGTATCGCTAAAAAATGGTACATTGGATATGCACAATTCCTTTGCTACATGAAAAGCTTATACCAATCTTGTGTGTGCATCATCGAGGGGGACGGGTGGGGTGTTGGGGAGGGGGATAGGGTGGGGGTTGGCGAGGGGCACGGGTTGGGGTGTGGGGAGGAGGACAGGGGGGGTGGTGGGGGAGGGCGGAAGGGGGGGTGTTGGGGAGAGGGGGGGGTGTTAGTGGCGAAGTGGGGGTGTGTCGGGACGGGGGGAGGCGTGAGTGGGAGGGGTATTAGGGTTGAGTGGGAGGGGGTCAGGTGGTCGGGAGGGTTCGGGTGGTGTGAGTCTGGGGGGGGTCGAGGTAGGGTGCGTCGGCGAGGGGAAGGGTGACCCATGTGACTTTGGACTTGTGTGACCTGGTGACTTTGTGGCCTTGGTGCCTGGTGTGAACCTTGGTGACTTGTGTGACCTTGGTGCGTGGTGTGACCTTTGTGACCCCATGCGGACCGTGGTGACCATGTAACCTTCCTTGACAATGGGACCTCATGTGACCCAAGTAACATTGGTGACCTCAGTGGACCCATGTGACTCGGTGACCCATGTCGACCTCAAGTGACCCCATGTGACTTGGGTGACACCATGTGACCTGGTGACCTGTGTACCTTTGGAACCCTAATGTGACCTTGGTGACCTCATGTGACCTTGAGTGACATCATGTTTATATGTGACCCCATTCACAAAACGCAAACGGCAGATGACACTAGAGGTCCAACGACCCGATGATTTTCATTAAATTTGTTACACTTTTCTTAAAAATGCTCTGCTGGCTGAACATATTGCCCGGTTCAAACTTGGTATTTGTTAAACACTTATCTCAGTGCATTGTGCTCTTTCTACTGATCATTGCCAAACTTCATCATAAAGCAAAGTGATAGCGCAACCAGGGCGACACTTGTGGTTCAGAACTGCCTGTAGTGCTAAAATTTGACTTCAGTAATTAAACTAATGCTGAAAAATAAGTTGTTTTTGTTCACACGTAAGTGTGTAGTGAAATTTCTAATGTGCAGTCACTATGAGCTAGTAAAAGCTCAATTCCCTTGGCACAGTTCAGTAGCTTTCATTCACCAATGTATTTAGAAAATACACCCCTGGTTTTTGGGTATGAAATATGATACCCAGATCACACAAGGTCAGTTCATGTCAATATATGTACAAGTACAACCCACTGAACTGTGTCCTTGGTGGATGAGCATATTGTAACTCATAGTGAGTGGTCTTTCCGTTCGTGTACACATGCAAACCTCCCAGCACTAGTACGTGCCCAATTACGGTGTCTTCTCATTAGAGCATATATTTCAGCTTCCAGACAAATAAATGTGGCCTTACTTGATTAATCATGATCAGAAAATTATTTTCATTTTGTGTTGTATAGCTTTGCACCTGAGGTTTGCCTGTTTGAATTAATTCTTTCACTTTCAAGGTTAAGCATGGGCATTTTGTTCTTAAAATATTTAATAGAAGCTCGGAGAAACTGGCGAGCACAGAACTAAATAAAGACGAAAAATACACGGTCTCGAACCCGGAACCTCTCGCTTTCTAGGCGAGAGGTTCCGGTTTCGAGACCGTGTATTTTTCGTCTTTATTTAGTTCTGTGCTCGCCAGTTTCTCCGAGCTTCTATATAATATTTCCCAAGTTAATTTCTCGGGTTGTATCATTTACTTGATCCTCGCGTGCATTGAATTGAGTTTTGCTTCGTCATAGATTCTGCTAGAATCATGCAAATAAGGCCCTCCCATTCTAAAATATTCTAAAATATAAAATATTTAATGACAGAAAATTTTAAAAATCACGTTTTAGGCGTTTCGTTCTCCGGTCAGAGAACTTCTACAGAAATGCGCCGATCTAGCTACATTAATTACTCCAGTGAGATGCGACAAGACAAGACAAGACAATGCGTATTTTTTCTCATCCACCGAGTGCAAGATCAAACTTTGCACTCGGTGGATGATAAAAATCAATTGTGAAAATCAAGTCGCCACAACTTAAAGGTGAATTTCGTAATCCCAGCACATTTATTTTTCTTTGTTACTGTAAAAGTGATAATTTCCGTGCCTGTAATTTTTAACATTTGTGCTTGTTTTTAAATTCGCTCTTTTCAGCTATCCTACACAGACCTACACACAAAATAAACATTTTCGCGAGTTTTTAATTTCGCGCTAGCTCAGAAGTGCGCGAAAAGTGCGAAAATTAATGTAGCGCGAAAATTTCCACTTTTACAGTATTTAGTATTACCTAGTCTCCAGCCACCCCCGTTTTATAGGGACGAAACTTGATTTAAAACTTTGGATTTACTACTACTACTATTCACTAGATATCCTCAAGAAATTCCCAAATTTCAGTTGATTCTGATGGTGCGTTTTGATGTTATGGGCGAATGTTCATACCACTCTGCCCCATAGGCAACTATGTTGTAATTTCTGTTCATTTACATAGGCCTACTACACTTAGGTCAACAGTTCAGATGATACAAAAATCTCAACTTTTTAAGGGTAAGTCAGAGGACGAAGCTGTAATCATGACATGCCCCTTTAAAATTGTTCTTAAAATAAAAGAGACATTTTGCCTAGGGTCAAACAGCTGACTCAATCAAATTCTGTTACTTTTTGTGTCGTCTGCAAGAATTGCAGAAGGCACATAGGGATTACTCTGGTCGTATGTCTGTGTGTGTATGTGTGTGTGTCTGTGGTAAAAATGTTAACCATTGATATATTGCATGCCCTATGAGTTCCGTAAGGGTTACGATGATGTAACTTGGTGGGAAGGAGGGGCGGGGTGGGGTGACATGCTGGTGACCTCATGTGACCTTTAGCCCCATTCACAAACCGCGACGGCAGATGACACTAGCGATCCAAGGACCGCGATGTAATTTGTCAGTTTCATAAATTTGGGTGTTACACTTTCTGGGTCAAATAGCTCGGCTGGGCTGAAATGCTATGCCCGATTTACTTGGTCATTTTGTATACACTTCTTCTTCCAGTGCCTCTGGTTCTCTTTCTACTGTCATTTGCCAAACCTCGTCATAAAGCAAGTGAGCGCGCAACCAGGCGACACTTGTGGTTCGAGAACTGCCTTGTAGTCAAAATTTGACTTCAGTACTGTAAACGTAATGCTGAAAAATAAGTTGTTTTTGTTCCATTAATAGTAACGTGTAGTGCAATTTCTATGGGCAGTCACTAGAGCTAGCTAAAAAGCCTCAATTCCCTTGGCATCGTTCAGTAGCATTTCATCACCAATGTATTTAGAAAATACAAACCCTGGTTTTGGGTATGGTATATATACCCAAGGCACACAAGGTCAGTTCATGTCAATATAATGTCCAAAGTACAACCCACTGAAAGCTTGGGTCCTTGGTGGATGAGCAATATTGTAACTCATAGTGAGGTGGTCTTTTCCGTTCGGTACACATCAACCTCACACACTAGTACGTGCCCAATTACGGTGTCTTCTCATTAGAGCATATATTTCAGCTTCCAGACAATAAATGTGGCCTTAACTGATTACTCAATGATCAAAAAATTTTGGCATTTTATTGGTTGATTATAGCTTGCAACCTGAGGTTTGCCTGTTTTCATCTAATTCTTTCACTTTCAAAAATGTTAAGCATGGCAATTTTGTTTAAATATTTAAGAATAGAAGCTCGGATAAACTGGCGAGCACAGAACCAAAATAAAGTGTCTTCTCCGAGCTTCCTATATTTACCAAGTTTTATTTCTCATCTTTCTCGGGTTGTATCATTTACTTGTCCTCGCGTGCATTGAATTGAGTTTCACTTCGTCATAGGATTCTGCTAGAATCATGCATATAAGGCCCTCCCATTCTAAAATATTCTAAAATATAAATATTTAATGACAGAAATTTAAAAATCATGTTTTACTTATGAAGTTAGGGAAATTACAGAAAGGCTTCTTCTTTCTCCGGTCAGAGAACTTCTTCAGTAATGTGGCCGAACTGCTACAGTAATTACTCCCAGCTCCAGTGAGCTGCGTATTTTTTTCTCATCCACGTGCAAGATCCACTTTGCAACTCGTGCGATAAAAATCAAATTGTGGAAAAGATCAGAAGTCGCCACAACTACAGGTGAATTTCGTAATCCCAGCACATTTAATTTTTCCTTTGTTGCCTGTAAAGTGAAATTTTCCCCGCGCGTGTACATTGTTTGCGGTTTTCTGAATGTTTAACATTTGTGCTTGTTTTTAAATTCGCTCATTTTCTCAACTATCTCTATCACGAAGACCTACCCACAACAAATAAACATTTTCGGCGAGTGTTTTTATTTTCGCGCTCGCTCCGATGTGCGAAAAGCGCGAAATTAATGTGGCGCGAAAATTTTCCACTTTTACAGTATTTAGTATTACCTAGTCCTCCATCCACCCCCCGTTTTAAATAGGGACAAACTTGATTTAAACTTTGGATTTACGACTCTACTATTCATAGATATCCTCAAGAAAATTCCCAAATTTCAGTGAGTCTGATGGTGGCGTTTTGATGTAATGGGCGAATGTGTCCATACCACTAACTTCCCATAGGCAACTATGTTTGTACTTTCTGTTCGATTTACATAGGCCTACTACAATTTCTAGTTCAAAGTTCAGATGAATACCAAAACTCCACTTGTTTTTAAGGGTAGTCAGAGGACAAGCCTTGTAATCATGACTATGCCCCTTTAAAATATGTTTTCTTAAAATAACAGATCATTTGCTTGCCTATGGTCAAACATCTGACTCCATCAATTCTGTTACTTTTTGTGTGGGTGGGGGGGGGGGTTGGTGGGGGGGGGTTTGTTAGGGGGGTTTTTGTTAGGGGGGAAGGGAAAAAAGGTCCCTTTTTGATGATCTTTTTGATACAAAGGTCCGAAATTATTAGGAACCGCCACTTTTTTGGTGTGAAATTGTCAAAAGGGTCAAAATGTATGTGCAGATCTTTTGAATCCTTTTTTCAATAAATATATTACCGGTCCATGGCCCGTTCGCTAATGACCTCGTCCCCAGAAGCCCCAATTTTTACCCGGAAGTGGTCAGACATTTTGTATCGCAGAAAGCTCTAGTTTTACTCATTTACCCTGTGAAATCTTAGAGCAAGGATGTTTGGTTTGGGAAGTTATAGCGAAAAAATGTGCCCTATTTGGGTCGACAATAGTAATTTTACAACAGTAGTCTTGGGGCTACAAAACGGACATGTGATTTAAGCTCCTCCACATCAAAATGGATTGAAATAGTCGGCGTGAACTTTATAGAGGGGTTTTTTGGGGTAAAGGAAGCCAATCTATGGCAAGATGAAACTTCATATCCTTAATTGGGCCACCCCCTCCCCTTTAATTAATTCAGAAAATTATTATATGACGCATCATGACATTTTTTTCACATAATTAAATTTCGACAGCTGAAATCAACCCAGGAGGTTGCCAGGGGGAAGAATGGGTAGTGCGGGGGGAGGATGGGCTAAAGGAGGGGGGGAGGAGGAATGGGGGGGGGAGCGAAATTTTGACACATAGAATTTGGTTATAATGTGTTTTGGAAATAGTTCTAAAATTTGTATTTCTTATCTCATCTCAAAACGGAGAATCCCTAGGAGGAATTTATAAACTATCGTTTGTATTTCTTAATAATGGATGGTGATGTATGTACGTACTTGTACGTATACGTACTTACACAATGCTTAGCTCACCATACAATTCCACATTTGTGAACTACAACAACTGTCTACTGTATAAAGCATACATAAGCCTGCTATGCTCCATCATAACAATGGCACACCTTTGTGGACTTTTAATAACTGTGTACTGTAAATAGCATACATAAATAAGCCATGCTATGCTCATCATAACAATGTGCCCACATTTGTGGGATAATAACGGTCTACTGTAGAAGCATACATAAACCATGCTTGCTCCATTATAACAAGGGTCCACATTTGTGACTATGACATCACGTCCTACTGTAGATAGCAACATAGCATGTCTTGCCACGTTCCATAGCAATGTCCACTTTGTGAACTTACAAAACTGTCTACTGAAGATAAGCATACTGTATAACACATCGTAACAATAGCCACATTTTTCTGAAGTACAAAACTGCCTACTGTAATAGCATAAAATGGAAAAAGCCATGCGAGCGCTTCATAACATGTCCACATTGTGAACTATAATGATGGTCTACTGTATTATATAAATACACATTCTATGCTCATTATAACCATATTCAATTCTGAGTCCATAACGGTCGTTGGCCAAAAATAGTGTCATGCCGCTTACCCACCGCTTGGCCGCTCGATGTAATTTGACGTCACTAATCCAATAATGTTAGAATCGCTAGCGGCGACCCAGCGGCAAGCGTTGAGCTAATAAATTGATCTCCCCACTACTTCGGCTACGCTTTGCGCATTGCGGCAAATCGCATTGAGGTGACTTGAATTCAACTTTGGAGCGGTGCCTGCTCATGACGTATTCAATCCGATACAGCAGCCGCTTGACTATAATAGCTCATCCTGCAACGCGTACACACCCTTGCGGTATATTGCCGCGCAGGCAGCAAGCGGCATGACACTATGTAATCTCCTTAATAGTCTAATGTAGAGAGCAAACACAAGCCATGCTTTGCTCATCATAACAGGGTTCACATTTTGACCTTTTTATTTATTTTTAGTTGTCACAAAAAAATCAAGATTGGCCCAAAAAGTAGCTAACAGTTAAGAAGTGAGCAAAAAATTTTTTTTTTTTTAAATCCTACATAGCACATAGTTTTTTGAGTAAACAAACAAACAAACAATACAAGCACATCACATGGATTTTCACCAAATGTTTCTTAGGCATTTTTTTTTGTCAAAGTAATTTATGCATGGCTATTCTTACATGCCCATTCTATTTTCTCTGCATGAAAAACTACTTATTTATAACATTTGGTGAAAGCCAGGAAAACCCAGTATTAGCAAGCATTATATTAAAGGGATACCTAAAACTACAATGAAACACTTTAGCAAATATTCAAACACAAGGACATTCCCAGAACAATGCACAGCTGTTTGAAAGTCTCATTTATTATGACAAAACCAATCTAAACCAAAAATATCAATGGCGACACAGTTTTGACAACTGATTTGAATTATTTATTGCACTAACTATATCCTGTGCAATTTTTAAGAAATTTCATTGTGGGCAAATATGCTTTTTCTAGTTTTACACGTCTTTCTATGGAAAATGGGCATATAGAGGGTGCTATATCATAGAAATTGTGACCTGTGTAGGCCTATATGGCAAGATTCCTGCAGTGGGTTTTTCTGATTTTTGCAGAGGTAATAGCTCTTGCATGTCCCTACTCATATCAGTTATCAAAATTGTGTCGCCACTGTTTATTGTTCTAAAAATAAAAGAGACAATTTGCATAGTGAATGCACCCTCATATTTTATCAGACAATGGTGGCCAAGCCTCATTCAATATAGCAACTCACCCAAAATATCAAAAGAAATTACAGCAATACAGAATGCAAACCACAAACCAATAAAGGTGCTTTGATAAGGGTCGGTCATGAGTGTTCCCATGACCCACATACAACCTCGTCCCTTGTCCATGTTTGTCCAACAAACCTCTAAATAGATGTTTCACAACAAATCAAGTGTAAATTTAGAGAAATTTGTATCTTCAGAGAATGTCCTCATATCCCTTTAATTCAAACTTAGGCTCATCGTTCGAATGGCAATATCGGTTCTAAACTACACAATCTTTATTAGATGGCATGCATAGGTCAAACCGTGGCATCTCACATCACTGTCTATAGGTATTCTGAATTACAGTTACTATTCTTAGTAGATGGCATGCATAGGTAAAGCTCTGTCTTATCTCATCAATCTCCAATTTTCTAAACTACAAACAAGATATCTTCAGCAGATAATATGCAGAGGTTAGATTATCAGTGTTCATGATGTATTTAAAAGGAAGAAAGGTGCACATGTATATGCAAATGCATAAGGAATGTGAACATTGATTTAACTATTTCTGATGAGCTCTTACAAAACAAGGAGCATGTTGCTGCATTATGTTTAGAGTTACAGGCCTTTAAGGGGTTTGAAATGTTTTATGAAAGTTTGCATGATGAGACCACTCAATTGTTGAAATATTAGACCCCCAGTGCGGCCTGTGAGAATTGTTAATTTCTGGCCAAACAAACAACAAACAAACACAAACAACAACAATAAACAAACAAACAACAAGCCCCCAGACTTCCCCCTTTTTTCTGGGAAAATGGGGGGGGGAGTGGTGAATGGGAGAACAGTGATTTTTTTTAGGAGGGGTATAAAAAAAACAATCAATTTAATTTTTTACGCAAAATGTTTGATTTTTTTTTCCCCATCATTGATTTGTGCAAAATCTGTAGATTTTTCTTTGCCCAGGGTGCTAATGGTAGTGGTGGTGGTGGGGGGGGGGGGGGGGGGGGGGGGTGTGGGCGGGGGGGGGAGAACAAAAAGGGGTAGACCCCTTCCAGGTGCCACCCACTGCCAACAAACAAAAGTTAAATTCATAGAAACACCTACTTTGGCCATATTTCTAAATCTTAGTTTCCAATGAGAATTGGAATTCAATAGTATTACCTCTGCTACCTCTGCTCACATTTTGTTCTATTTAAAACAAATAAATCCAAATTTGTTTTCTGGAATTGAAGAGTACATTTTTTGTGTGTAAATACCTCATGAATGGCTGTTGCAAGAGCCTAGCTTTGTCCCCAAAATTGGTAGAAGGTTGGGCCGGGTAAAATTTTTTTTACTCATTGATACTGGCTTCAAAAACATACTATATAATTAGTACTCCTCATTGAAAATGCCAATATAAAAGCTTATTAGGATAAGATTGGTAGGCATATTTATATGTGAAATATTTTTTTTTTGGCAAACTTTAGTGAATGCAAAGCATAGTCGTAACCAGCAACAGGAAGGGGACAAAGAGCCCCCTGCTCAGAACCCTTCCCCCCCACAAATAAACAGCTAATTTGCACATGCTAATGGAGAAGACCGACCTTTGC
The DNA here is from genome assembly GCA_023653785.1 of Ophioderma brevispina. Lineage (NCBI taxonomy): Eukaryota > Metazoa > Echinodermata > Ophiuroidea > Amphilepidida > Ophiodermatidae > Ophioderma > Ophioderma brevispina. The sequence goes on along the minus strand of JAMKCH010022448.1, from coordinate 11,347 downwards.
CCCACCCCCCCAACACCAAAAATGGTTTGTTTGACTAAGGCATAAAAAAATGTTTGTTTGGCGTAACCCGACCGACCCTAAAATAAACCTGCCGACTCGAAAGTTTTAAAATGGCAAAAGTAGCACAAAATAAAAAAAAATATTCTGCCGACTATCCCCATTATTTTCATCCACACTAAAAAATATTTTTTAACCCACACCAAGACGAAAAAAAAAAAAAACAAAAAAAAAAAAAAAAAAAAAAAAAAAAAAAAAAAAATCACCAACAAAAAAAAAAAAAAAAAAAAAAAAAAAAAAAAAAAAAAAAAAAAAACAAAAATAAACAAACCAGACAACAAAGGCAACTCAACAATTAAAATAAAAGATCTTTGCTATGTCTTGAAAAAAGCTTGCAATATTAGCATCTTGTTTCATTTTAGAGTAAACCATTGAGGAAGACTCAAAAAAAATATAAAAAAAAAAACATAAAAAATAAATCCGACCGACCGACTGACACTCCTGATATTGTTCTCTGTTACAACCAAACAACATATTTTTTTTTATGTCTAACAAAAATAAACAAATTAAAAAATTGGTCTTTTAAAAAAAAAATAATGGTTGGGAGTTTTGTTTTGGAAATTTTTGTTATTATACCTTAAAGGAGCTGGGCATTGCTCTTAAAATTCACATTTTTTTTTTAAAACATTTCTTTTTCCCCATATTTTTAAGGTTTTTGTTTTAAAAAAAATAAAAAAAATAAAAAGTTTAAAAATTGGTTAAAAAAGGAAAAAATAAGAAAAGTTTGTACAAATGTAAAATTAATCATGTATTTGAAGTAGTCCTTTCAACTAAAAAAAGAACTGCACTTCATTTAGCTTCTGAGGATTTTACATTTTCTTCTAAGACTAACCATTTTTGTTTCCTTATTTACAATTGAATAATAAGAAAAAAGTTGTACAAAATGTATTTAAAAAGTAATCATGTATTTGAAGTAGTCCTTTCAACTAAAAAAAGAACTGCATTTCATTTCGCTTCTTAGGACTTTCCATCTTCTTCTAAGACTAACCATTTTTTGTTCCCTTATTTACACTTATGTTGGATAATAAGGCCAAGATATAAGGTTTGCCTTGCAGAACTCACATGCATAGCTGTACATAGCATTTTGCTGTTAAGTCTAATATGCAATCATCCTCATTTCGGGCCTCTTGAAAAAAATGCTATTTCATACGTTATTTGCTAAAGTTTTTGAGACAAACCCTTTTCCCCTGTGTTAGCCTCTTTTCTAGCTACACAATATTTGAGATATGTACACTGAGGTAGGATTTGAAATCTTAAATTTTAACCTTAAACTTACCAAAATTGAATTTTATTTTAAGGCACAAGTGGTACCTTAGGATGAGTCAAACCAACATTTTTGTTTAAAACCTACAGGGTCAAAAAAAAAAAAAAACAATAGTAAAGACCCCCATAAGTGACTAATCTGAAAATAAAATTGTATATCTCAAATTCTTTATATCTATGTTACATAACCAGTAATGGTACCCTGGGGCATGGTACTTGTTATAAGGATGGGATTAGGTTTAGCCTACACTGTTAGAAATGTTGCATTTTCTTTGAGGCCAAATTTTTAAAACCTGAAAGTACACTTGACAAATGTACAAATTATACTCCCTTCACTTCTAAAAGTTTTAATAACATGAAACAATACTTTGAAGTATGATATGACTCTTTTTAAAAATCTGTAAAATGATGGTAATTTACTGGCAGTTCCAGGATGCATCCAGACTGCCAGTAAATTACTGTCAATTTATAAACAGTGTAAAATCATGTTTAATAATATTTGCTGCTGTTTTTCTGCCATCATTTACTGCAAAGTATTATTTTGCCCTTTTTCAGTGCATATTTTATGCTGAAAATGAAACTAAACGACTGATTGTGGCTTTAATCAAAACCAGGCCGTCGGAACAAAATGAAACCTCTCCCTCCACTTCACAGATGGACGGACTCCCTGACTTGTACCCCCAGACTGACAAGCTTAATATGTCACTAACACTAACTTTAAAGTAATATGACTTGTGTTCAATGTGAAGTTTTTTATAATAACATTGTTATTTAGTCAGTAAATTTGTTAAATGATAAACTAGTCTGCTCTATAATATTGTAATCATCATCATTACTAACATCATGTCAAACATACAACTTCTTTTGTTTTTTTTTGCCTCATATTGCGGCTCCTGGTCTGAATGAAGGCAGGCCACTGACTAACCTAAAAATAGATGCACGCTGGCATGACTGTCGGCAGATGTACTGAAGAGTGTAGTGAGAATAGTACTTAAGTCATATGCTGGCCTGGGAGTACCTTCCTTATGCAAATTGGCTCTATTTATATTTCCCAACACGGGATAGGTACAGGTATTTTATTACTAACTGTATGCTGATTGTATGTAGCTAAGATGTATTTTAAGAAGGGTATTCTTAGTTTAAAGAGACATGAGGAGATTTCCAGGAAGAAGCACCCCAAATTTTTCTCGAACCCCGGTTTTTTACATATTTGGAATGCTTACCAATGTATTAGATTACACCTGAAGTGAATAAGCCGAATACGCCGTCTTTATGTAATAAGATGATGATTTAGTATTCATCATCATTACTGTAATGATCATCATCATTACTAACATCATGTCAAACATACAACTTCTTTTGTTTTTTTTTGCCTCATATTGCGGCTCCTGGTCTGAATGAAGGCAGGCCACTGACTAACCTAAAAATAGATGCACGCTGGCATGACTGTCGGCAGATGTACTGAAGAGTGTAGTGAGAATAGTACTTAAGTCATATGCTGGCCTGGGAGTACCTTCCTTATGCAAATTGGCTCTATTTATATTTCCCAACACGGGATAGGTACAGGTATTTTATTACTAACTGTATGCTGATTGTATGTAGCTAAGATGTATTTTAAGAAGGGTATTCTTAGTTTAAAGAGACATGAGGAGATTTCCAGGAAGAAGCACCCCAAATTTTTCTCGAACCCCGTTTTTTTACATATTTGGAATGCTTACCAATGTATTAGATTACACCTGAAGTGAATAAGCCGAATACGCTGTCTTTATGTAATAAGATGATGATTTAGTAGTTTCTGTCGTGCGTGACAGAAAGTCAAAGCATGGTTTCCTATGGGGAACGATTACGATAGCAGGCAAGTTCAAAACAAGGTTTGCGGTTTTCTTTTGCACCTGTTTGTCCAATAAACCTTCGAAACGTTCTCGGTAGGTGGTCTACAACCGATCCAGTGAAATTTGAGAGAAATTCGTATCCTAAAAAAATCTCCTCCTGTCACTTTAAGTGGCCAATGACATAACATGATTATAATGCATGCATCTCCATATCCCACAACACAATATGGGACCTTGATGATCACATCTGTTATTCTGCTATATGCTTGTGTATACGGGATAATTTGACACGATGTATTATGGGATATTGGATTTGATTACTTGATTGTTCTGCAAACCATTAAGATGCCACAAATTAGGTGATAAGCTTTATGAGATTAGAATATTGTAATCTATTTCACCATATCCCATAACACAATAGATGAGACCTCAGAATGCATGTACAAATTGTGATGTTACACTATTTTAACAGCATTAGTTTGGATAATTTGACACAATGTATTATGGGGTATTGGATTTAGATTCCTTGATTCTTCCACATTCTTTAGTCCACAATGCAAGTTGAAACCATCTCACAAAAAGGTAACATTCTGGTCCAATTAAAAAAACAACAACTTTTATTCTTCTTCAGTAGTATATCTAAAATGTTCTCTGTTATAAATCATCCCCAAATGCCTTCAGATTCCAATAGTTTATATTTTATTCACCCCTCTCTCTCCGAGCACACTCATTATATGTTTCCTCAATATGATACCCCCCATTTAGGAACATGGAATATTCCACATTGGCAAGTCTCTGGATGTACTTCCATTTCTTGAAATAACTTGCCTCAGAATTCATCCAAAAATCTACCTTTTTCCTCCAAAAATCTACCTTTTTCCTTCCAAAATCTACCTTTTTCCTCCACCAAAACACAAGCCTTTCGGCCCTGGAAAAGACTTCAACACATAACATATCAAATTTATAGCTCCAAACACTGCTCCCTCTATCCAAAACCATTAACAGAAGTTCAATTTCCACTCACAATGCAAAAGGCAGTACATACCCCCAATACGTGCACACTTACTGTCTTCTGCCGACACATTTTTGGACCCTCAAAAGTAGACCAATTCCAATATACAGACTAACGTCTGATAATAACATTTTATAACATAATTGTTAAAACAATGTCCACATTTGTGAACAAGAAAATCTGTCTGCTGTAGATTAGCCATGCTCTACTCATAACAATGTCCAGATTTGTGAACTACAATAACTGTCTACTGTAGATAGCATACATAAGCCATGCTATGCTCATCATAACAATATCCACATTTGTGAACTACAACAACTGTCTACTCTAGATAGCATACATAAGCCATGCTATTATGCTCATAATAACAATGTCCACATTTGTGGACTACAATAACTATCATAGCATACATAAAGCAATGCTGTGTTCATCATAACAATGTCCAGATTTGTGAACTACAAAAACTGTCTACTGTAGATAGATCCATAAGCCATGCTATGCTCAACATAACAATGTCCGCCATTTGTGAACTTACAATACTTCATAGCATACATAGCCATGTATGCTCCTTTATAACACTTGTCCACATTTGTAAACTACAAAAACTGTCTACTGTAGATAGCATACATAAGCCATGCTATGCTCATCATAACAATGTCCACATTGAAATTGTGAACTACAACAACTGTCTACTGCTACATGCTACTATGGTATTTATTCTATATTTACAAACCTATTATATGCATCAGTGGGGATTTTTTTGAACAGGAGTATATATATTATGCAATCTGTTCTAGGGAGTAAAAAACCAATAAAATACATAGGGAAATTAGCATCATATTTATGCTCTTAAATTGAGCAAAAGTATTCTTAATTACCAGATACATTGACATAATGATAATTTCAAAATTGCCCTCTTTGGTCTGCCTAGATCAGATCTTGTTCATGTGAGTTACGTGCATATTTGACTCTACATTTTAAATCCTTAAGACAGAAAAACAACCACTTGTTAAAATGCTTCCATTTTATGTGCCTTTAACAAGTAATTACTCTAGGCTACGAGAAACATACATCCATAGCAGGGGTTCTCAATAGTTGGCCTGCAGGCCAGATCCAACCCATGGACCAATGTTGGTTGGCCATGAAATGTACAGTACATGCACCAAAACGAGGTGTAATCTGGCCCTCAAACACAGATTTTTTAGATGAGTTTGGCATGCATTTCCCCCCGGGGCAAATATAGTTGATAACCACTGCGATAGTATATAGCAGTTGGTAAGCCCATTTATCCAGCATGTTCCACCTCCTTAAATTGAAACCCTATCCTTGTTTAAGGTAAAAATCCACTTTTTTCATGATTTTTTAAAATTTCTTTCCCCTGCCTTTAGTGGAATAACTTATTTCCCATCTCTATCTCCGCAGCATTATCTTTGTAACAATGCATGCCCACAATAGCGCTTGTGTTACAATTGGTTTATTCCTGGCTTGGGGAAGGTCAACTAGAAAATGGCATGTTAGGGGCATGGAGATGAATTTTAAGTTTCCCATCAGCATTTGCATCCAATTTGTGTTTTTCAGCCAGGATTTTCTTATTTTTCAAATAATTTGAATTTCTGAATAATTCATGTACACGAATTTCTTAACAAGTGGTCTCTAACGCTGTGTCTCAATACATATGCTATACCTTTTTATAGTGAATTAGACTCCAATGCTGAAATCATCAACCATGTGTTGAAAAGAATGAAAGTATGGCAAGAAATGAAAAAATGACTAATGACGCATCACAGCTTCCATTTTTGTGTCGCCTGTCACCTGCCTTAGCAAGCAAGACACATAGGCTGGTATTCTGAAAGGGAGTCTAACTTTAGACTCAGGTTTAAACCAGGGTTAGTCCTACATAAGTGGACCTTTTTTTTTTCTTTCAAAATACCATGAAAGTTAAGTGTTACAGGTGAGAAATTCCTTATGAATGGGCCAGAACGACCCACCATGAGGAATTCTCTCACCTGTTGCCGCACATTTTAGAGCATGTTAGAAGGGGAAAAGGTCCTATCTTGTAGGACTAACCCTGGTTTAAACCCAGGTCTAAAGTTAGGCTCCCTTTCAGAATACCAGCCATAGGGATAACTTTGTCCACTGTTGTTGTCTGTTGATGATGTTTTGTCTGTTGATGATGTTGTCTGTTATGAAAAAGGGTTATTGCCTGTAATATCTGCATACTTCAATGGATTTCAACCAAACTGTAGTCAAAGGTGCAACATGGGATCCCCATTTGTTGATGAGGTCTAAGGTCACATACCAAGGTCAAGTGAGGTCAACTTGTAAGATTGACCTCAAATGAAAAGTTGGAGATCAATTGGAACCAAACTTGGTTTATGGATATTACATGGACAGTGGTGTAAATTTCTTTTTGACAATGGGGTGGGGGGGGGTGGGATATGGGTGTGATGAAAATTTATGAATGAAACAGGGTCTGCTGAAAAGATGTATTACTAGTACATGTGCGCACAAAGCGCAAATCGTTAAATGTAATTGTAATTAGAGCAAAATGTGTGTGAAGCTTGCGAAAATTTACCATTTTTAAACTATTATGGTAAAATATGAGGTTATTTTTCGTCAGAAACAAACGAACGGGCATCAACATTGGGGGATGATCTATTGACCATCCCCCCTCATCAAAATTTTGGGGGGACATATCCCCCCCCAGATTTATGCCTATGTACATGGAATAACCCTCATTTGTTTATGAGGTCACATACCAAGGTCAAAGGTCATATGCAGCCTATTATTCACAAACTGTGACAGCAGGCAACACTAGCAGGCTGAGGACTGCGATATATATATATATTTAAAATCATTTAACAGAAAACTTATTGAAAATGAAAATTTATTTTCATTAGCCATATGATACAAAATGAGCTTCAACCACAGGGGCAAAATAATGAGTTCATCAGAAAGGAATAATGAAAAGTCAAATCTTCCTTTTTTAAAATCTTAAACAGGAAACTTAACATTTATTTTCATTATAGCCTTATGATACAAAATGACTTTAAAAGAGTGGAAGTGGCCATTATCGTTGTCAGTATCAGGCTAACGGTGACCTTTCACTGTCAACAATGAAAATCGGCATTTTACCGAATGCTGAACATGGGAATTCAATAGTAAGATATAATGGAAGGGTTTTAGAATGGTGAACCTCTCTCTCTCTCTCTTTCTCTCTCTCGTTCTCCCTCGTCTCTCTCCTTTTTTTAGAGGCTATTTTTATGATATTGTTGTCAGGCAAAGTTTGCAATATAACTCCTTAAATGGAACGATTGAGTTGAAGGGAAAGTCTAAAATTAATAATTGAGATATCAGTCCTTAAAGATCGAAAATTCAAACCAAAATTCCCTTTATTTTGCAATCAAATTTTAGACTCAATTGGTTTTATATTGAATTTTTCAATCTTTGTGTTTTACGATAGAAATATCTGTACTTTTTTTTTAGATTTTAACAACAACTCTTTTTGTTTAATCTATTTCTTCATAGCAAATTAGCAATTTTTTTGATTGGGCTATTTTTGTTCTTTTTTCTTGATAGTTAGGTGCTTGGTTCTGATTTATGTGTATTTGTTTCTCTACTTCATATGAGAGTTGCACTCTTGCACCTACTTGCAGTTTTTGATGGCAGAAGCAATATGCATAGGCAAAGCCCTATTCAAAATACGTGCTACTATTGATGAACGTGGGTACACATATCCACTGGAAACTCATATCATTTAACACACATTCTAACGCACAGATCCAAATGATGCGTACTCACTATCTATAGCCACATAAAACGTAGATACAGAGGCGAAAGGAAGAGCAACATCGCATTTTATGAATCATAATAAGACATATGTTTCTAACATGCAATGCGCTCTTGCCTACTATCTACCTAGCATTGATATAGAGGGTCAACACAGAGGTGTCCAACCTTTTCTGTAGGAGGGGTAATGATTATGTTTGGACCTGGGTCCGTGCTCCTCTCTGTATTACTAATTGATGTTTAACCATAATCCGGAGGTTTTTTGTTTATATCTTGAGACTGAAATGGAATTTTAGGTCAAAATCAAATTTCAGGCAGGCGAACAATGAGAAAAATACAGCTTTTCTCTGATATCAAAATCGATACTACTTCCGGGTAAATGGGGGGGGGGGGGGTGGGGGTGGGGGGGGGGTGGCGTGGGTGTGGTGGGGTGGTGTGGGGGGGGGGGGGGTGGGGGGGGGGGGGGTGGGTCCCACCGATTGAACCGAACACCAGCACCTTAAAGGCACTCAAAGCCACTGATTTGAGCCTAATGGGTATAACCGATCTACCAGTAGTGTTTACAGTATCACTGTCCTATATGAGCTGGAAAAGTGTCTTGGAAAGTAAGGTAATACATGCATGAAGATGCTCTCGATACTAAAGTAAACGAGAGAAAAGTTCACTCCCCAAAGAGTGAACTCTTGTAACCCCCCAATGAGTGGTTGGACTTAAAAAAGCAAATTTTCCACTCAAAGAGTGAACATCACTCCAAAAGAGTGGATTTCACTCTTTTTTCGTGTTGGTCCTTCGTTTTTCACTACCTCAAAAGTGTTTTTCTCCTTCATTTAACTCCTCAATCCACTCTTTTTGGGATTTTTACTGCTTGGGAGTGGAATTCACTCTTTTGGATTTTTTTTATCACTACAGACCCCTTTAGATGTGATCAGTATCATCCCAAACATGTCCCAAACATTCTACAATGACTTTAGGGTGACCAGTTCAAAATTTTCCTGGTACTTAGTCAGTCAACTTGTTGCACTTTTTTTTCTTCTGTTAAAGTTTCTGAATTCTGCAACTTTTAAGACCAAATGGGCTAAACTTTGCATCTATCTTTTTTTTCACTGAGACATCAAAAATCCAAAACAAACTTTATCCAAGATTGTTATAGTGTATTCTAATATTTTTTCAAATGCTAGAACTTCATCAGTGACTCGTCAAAATAAGGCCCTCTATGTTTGGTCCCATCTTAGTCCATTTCGCACAATGGCAACTATTTGAGGGCCTATTTTTACTAGGGGAGAGAAAAATTTCCTACTTGCTTTGTTATTGATGCACAAGTGGCAACTACTGATATATAAATATCCTTAATAAAGTTTTTTAATACTGAATCACAATTTTATCGGCCAGTCGTAACTTTGATATCCCAAACTTCAAAACGGAATGGAATGTGAATTTTTCCTTGACCGCCTCCTCTGAAGCCCCATGAAATGTACCTTGGACTGCAATTTAACAAAATCTGAGAGGGTGGGGGGTTTCCACCAACTTGGTGTTTTGGCATGGAATGACCCAGTTTAAATTTCAGTTTATATGTGCCATTTTTTCAGGTTTTTAGTTTGTTAAAAATAAAGCCATCTCAATTTATTGCCGTTTGGTTCCAGCGATATGTCATTTTTATGTCGCTCATAACAAGAAATACAAAGAGGAGAGGGTTAAAATAAGCTACATCTCAAACTCAACATTAGAAACAAACAACACATCATGCATTTTAGATTGTTGGAGCCAAGCTTTTATATTTTTCACCTTGTTTAAGATACTTATAAACTATACTGATCTGTAACCACACAGCTATGCAGCATTTACATAGGCAATAATACAAAGATAGTGTTTTAAAAAGGTCAGATTCATAGTCAATACCTAGGACATCTCATATGTACTTATTTTTTACACTTAAGGTGTTTAGTCATACAAGTCACTTCTCATATGTACTTATTTATAACACATTAGGTAGTTTAGTATACAAGTCACTTTTTCAGGTGTCCCCAGTGTTGCCAAGCTCCAGAATCTATTTATGTATTCAAAAGTACAAAGTGCAAATATACAGAACCAAAATGCTATCAGCTATAAATCCCTTACATAATATTGGGGACAATTGCAATTGTGGCTTAGATTCTTTTTTCACTGAAGTTTAAGAGTTGAAAGGTGAGTTGGATGGAGGATTTATTTAAATCCGGAGGTCCCTCAGAGGTAACGCTTAAAGTTATCTGTCTTGAAGCTCACCATATTTATTGCCATTTTCTCTAAGATTTGCCGTGAAAATCTTTAGCTTGTCTTCGCCGCTCACCCCATCAAACTAGGGATTTGGGCATCACTAGAAATCTGTTGTGCAACAACTTACATCAACTTGTTTTTCCCAGATGAATCCGTGTTTATATGAACAAAATAGTAACAAAAATTGGATTTCGTTTTGTAACTGACACTACTGTGCGTAAAAGATTATACGCGTAGCTCGTAGTTATACGGGGCAATTTACAGCCACAAATTTCTTGGATGGGATATATCAACTGTGTATTCAAAATTTGAGTGACAATGTCATTTCCTTTAGAATGGGTCTCAAATATTGGGACAGCCAGGCCCGTAAACCAGGGGAGGGGTAGTGGGGTGATGCACCCTCCCCCAATTCAAAAGAATTTGAAATGCCCAAAAAATAGAGTATGGCGAGCGGTTGAGCCAAAAATTAGGGGTTTCAATGTTATTTGTTCGATAAAAAAGGTTAGCCTTTTTGGTGAAAAAAATATACTTTTGCCAAATTCACCCCCACCCCATTTGCAATTTAGTGGGAAAATTACCCTTTGGAAAAAAAGTGCCCCTACCCAAAAAGATCATGGTTACGGGCCTGGGACAGCCAAGGTTAGGTATTTTACTATGTCAACCCCCACCCCCATTGATAACAGCCTAATTTAGGGACACCACAATCTAAGGCTATTTTTGTTATTTTTGACAGTTTAGTGTTCAGAATCTAAAAAATTTAAAAAAAGGTGATCATTTCCATTTAGTGTTATAAATTTATGTACCCCACCCCACATTTTAGGAAAAATAGCTGAAATTTCAACTCTGGACCTCACCTAAGCCTAAAAACACAAATTTGGGTGATTTTGTGTGGGTCGAGGTACATGGAGTGTTCCCATGACCCACATAGGACCTCGTCCTGGTCAGTTATTATACAAAAAAAATCAGAAATATCAGTTGATCTTCAGCTCCAACGGTTGGGAATAAGAAAATATTCCAAAAAGTATTTAAATATATAATTTTTTGTCAAGATTTCACTTTTCGCTTTTACATGTTAAACCACATTGCGACGTCTAAATTGGGAGTCTTGGCCACCCTCCCCTTAAAATTTGCAAATTTTTCTGAG
>JAMKCH010022447.1:0-20821 GCA_023653785.1 Ophioderma brevispina | reverse complement strand
TAAATGCTTAATTTCAATTCTGTGGAGGTAACCATTTGTTGTTGTTACGCTTGTTCAACCCTTTTCCTTCCTGCCATTCGAGCCATTTTATCTCATTGCCGACCAGTGCGACAAAATGGCGGATGACACTGTTGGAGTCCCAATGAATTCACAGTTCAAGAAGCCCATGCAAGTGAACTTTTACAATTTTTCTACAACGAGTTTGCCGAATTCGAAGAGCAATGTAAAGACATGGAACCGTACAATAAAAATGAACTCGGGTTTTTTTCATTTTGTGAAGAATGATAACTCGGTTGTGCCCCATATTTCCAAACTGATCACATATTTCAATTTCTATCAATCTTGAGGTAGCCCTTGCATTTACTGAGTTTTATGGAAACATTCCTATGGGAAGTTGATTTCTTTGGTCCAACTTCACAAGGATGTAATATGAACCTGTTTCAAACGAGGATCCGACCTGGATCACAAAATCCCCTTTAAATCAATGTGTAAGTGATTTTTGTTGTGTTGTCCCCCTACGACACCACAATGTAATCCGACCCTGTTCTTTGCATATCAAGCCATTGTTTTAATCGCAGACCATGAGAGCTCTTCCACATTGGAATTCTGGTTTACAAACAATATATAATATCAAATACAAAGGATGCAAAGTTCCATACAAAACACGGGTTGTAACTATAGCATCCTAACAGGAAGCAAAATTCTCATACAAACAATAGCCAATATATTTCATACAGAATGCAAAGTTCCCAATACAAACACAGTTGCAAATAGTATATGTTCACAGTAGACAAAAATTATTTTTTTTAATACAAACATTATTGTGCGGAATACCCACAATAAAAAAAAAAAAAAATCACTTATAATAATAAATGCCCATATTAAAATATATCTGTCTTCATGACCACCTCTACATACGCTTATGACATATACACTTTTTCATGATCAATTTGCAAAAAATCTCATTCAGCCTGTAAAATATAGTATTTTCATTTAATCTTTTTTTTCACAAAAAATCATTAAAAATATGCTCAATTTTCACAAAAATTCATGTTTTTATACATAAATGGCACATGCATAATAAAATAACTACACACTCTTGTATGGTTGGGACATCATTATCGGCCCCCACCATGTGCATCTTGGCATTACAACCCCTATCGTGTTCTGTGGAGACATGTCCCATTGGGGGTAGGATGATGTATGTACCACACCAAACAATTTTATGACGACAACTATAGTAACCGTCCTGGTAAAACACGAGCCAGTTACAGAATCATTGTCCTTCCTTCCCTTGCTGGGTCTGGTTTCTGATAACTTGGGACAAAACAAATTTCTAATTTGGGCCAATACAGTGACATTCTAACACAATGTGGCAGTCACCATAGAAACTGTACTTCAAGCTGGCCTGGAATAATAGACAAGTGTCTCAGATACTTGAAATGCAATCTAATGATGCTATTTTAAGTTGGAACAAGGTTATTCCAGTTGGACAGATGCTATTCCAGTTGGCGATGCTATTCCAGTTGGAACGATGCTATTCCATTTGGAACGTTGCTATTCCAGTTGGACCATGCTATCCAGTTGGAACAATGCTATTCCAGTTGGAACAAGTTATTCCAGTTTGACTTGTTATTACAGTTTGAATGTTATTCCAGTTTGAATGTTATCCAATTTAACACTATTCCATTTAAACTGTTTATCCTAGTTGAAAATGGTATATTCCATTTGGAACTGCTGTTCTGGGGTAATCATGTTTCAGTAGAAACAATGCTGTTCTAGAAGGAATAATGTTCCAGTGGGGAAATGTTTTGGTTAAGAGTATACATTATTGGTTCTACCACCAAGTTCATCTCTATTTTGTCAAAGAGAGTCCACGATTACACACATGTTTTCAGGAGCACAGAGTATGAAAACATATTTCCAACATGATCATTTCTGGAACAAACCTTTGTGTGACCAATAAGGGTGTTCTCAGAACACTTACCTTATGTTTCAGGAACATTAAAATAATGTTCCACTGCACAATACAATTAAAGTATTCCATGAATATTCGATGAGACATTGTTTAATAAGACCTTTGTTGGATACATCTGATCCAAACAATGTAAATTTATTATGTCTGTAATCAAATCTGAGACGCGTCGCTAAAAATGATGTGCGTTGATTGCGTATGTGCAGCTGACTTTGACTAGCAACAAGGCAGCCTAGGAGCAGATTGGCCAATACAGCCGAGGTCAATTGTACTTTTGTTGTGTGCTACGCCGGCGCATATACTCACTGCGATCGGCGCAGGCGACGTCTCAGATTTGCTTCCAGACATAATAAGCCGATCTTCAATATCCAGCATCTTACTACAACAGTGCCCCTGGATTTCCGGACCACAAAAAACTTTCTAAAATACAAGATGGTATCATATTAACTCAGCATACCTTTTTGAAACCTCTAACAGAGGAAAATGGTAGAAAGTTTTAAATAGTGGCATTGGAAAAGGAAGTTGGACACAGCCTATAGCAAAAGAAACGCCTTCTCTTCCAGACTAGTTCCTAGAGCGAGCAATATGGAAATATCTCAAAGGGCTATCAACCAATAAAATTGCACCATTTGTGCTACTGAATTATAAGGAGATACAGTGGAGGTTTATCATCCTGTGCTGGAAGCACAACTTAATATATTACTCAGGAAAGAAAAGCTTTTGATGTACCGGTTTAATATATATGTCTGTTCATCTTGTATTCATATTGGGCCAACTTACTTGTTTTAGCAAAATTAGAGGCAGTATTTTTTAAGATAATCCCTCGAACACATTAGCATTACATGTATACCACATTTACTCCTCAAACCTCAACGTCTTAATATCCAGGCATGCAGAATCACCCATATACAACCATAAATAACATGACCTAGTTCTGAAATCTTGCTAGGGAAATTGAATTTTTGAAATTAAAAAGGTTAACACTCCAGGAGACAAAATTTTGTCAAAATACTTCATAATCCATTACTCACAAAATAGGGTTTGAATGCAAATTAATTACACAACATAATTATAACCAAATAAACTAATTAACAATATTTTAAGAGTATAAATTCCTCATACATTACCTCAAATGCCATTCAGTAATTGGGAAATTTAATATTGTTACAATTATTACTCTTGGGCATAATAACAATATTAAAATTTTTGGTTTTTGTATTTTTTATATGTTACCCCACAAGGCTTAACAAGAACCCCAGCTAGATACCACAACTCTTCTGATGGACGACTCAACAGAAACACCACAGACACATAAATATCTTTTAAACATTTGCATTTCATGTTTTTCTCCAGGATTGTGGCTGTAAAAGTGAGCACCCTTAATGCACTTGTCAATTTCAATCTGGCCCTGGGTCACCGGACTAGCGGAGACTAGCCGGGAATGTACATTTTGTTGTCGTGACACCCCCGCCTTTGTCCCCTCTAAAGTAGCACGAAATCCCGGATAGCCAGGCTTACCTTTTTTGTATCCCCCGCTATGTCCAGGCCCCTACTAGCCGGGCTTCGGTGTGACAATCCCCGTATATTCTCGGGCTCGGCCAATGGGGGCGGTGACTGCTTTAAAACTCTGGTACAATCCCGCTCGGTCCTGGCTTTGCGACAACAGTCAGCTTTTTAAATCCATACTACATTTTTGATCGCCGAGTTCAGAACGAGCTGAAATTTCACCACATCGGAAGTTAGGTTTGAGAAACAACCTCGATAGTTGGTTTGTAAAAAAATTATCCCGGCTATATCCGACCACTAAAT
This sequence comes from Ophioderma brevispina, assembly GCA_023653785.1. NCBI lineage: Eukaryota > Metazoa > Echinodermata > Ophiuroidea > Amphilepidida > Ophiodermatidae > Ophioderma > Ophioderma brevispina. The sequence continues at coordinate 17,037 of JAMKCH010022447.1, read as the reverse complement.
GAAATAAATCGGGACCAGTTATATTTCTAGGGCCTGGAAACAAGGAGTTTGATTATTTTCATTAAAAGTTGTTAATACCATGGTACCAAATTCTGAGAAAAAAAGTAGTTTGGGTAAAGTTTCAAATTAAAAGACACTATAAATATTTGATTTGAAAACATTGTGTTTCGCTTGAACAACAAAGTTAACCATTCCAAGATCTTATTTCCCAGCCAACCAACCCACTATCAATATTAAATTGTTATACCTTTTACTAATCTTTCTCACATTCCAATAAAAACAAGAAATTTTTATGTGCAATTTAAAATATGATTTGTTATACTTTTTAGATTTATTGACCAATCTTCTATTTCCCCCTGTTCTCTAAATGTTAGACCCCCAGGGCCGGGGACCTCAGCCCGGCGCGCCTTGCGGGAAATTGAGCTGACATTTACGCAGGAGTCTGGACCGGCTTTACTCTTGGCTGAACGGCATGGCGGTTTCAAAACCTTGCAATGATCCCGATAAAAATGGAAAATTTGAATGGGGATAACACGGGCAAAACAAGTTCGTAAATCGCGATTACATTTATTTGATGTCATATTGGAACATGCAGCAGTTCTGAATTACTTTTTTGTACATTGCCCGTCTATTCCCAGCATATACCGTATGAGTCCCGGGACCGCCCCCAGGGCTTGTATTGACTTGAACAAGTGCATAAAGTTGCAACAAGAGATTTCAAGTCATACAATTTTTCTGTGATATGTAGTTATTCATATAGAGTGAATCAAAAAACAATTGTGCATGAAAAACACAAAATTTGACCTGACCTAGTTATTCACTGTGACGCAGTTGATGTTTCATGATCGCTTATTTTTTGACTTTCTAATGCTGAAAAAATGACGTAATTTGGTGAAGAATTGAGGTAGATGATGACGATTTTTCACGGCTGATCAACACTGTTATTTGAAATCTCTCGTTGCAAAAGCTTAAGGTCTGTGGTAACAAGCGCAAACAATTCACATGTCTTTCTGTTTGAGACCCTTTAGTTCCTGTGTCAAAAATCAAGGTATTTCTTGGGATGAGCAAGGTCCTAATACAGAGGGGTAGCCAGAGGGTACCCTGTGCCTCCCTCCTCCCCGACAACTGTTCCGTCGGTATATTACGGTCCGTCGGTACATTTGCTTTTAAGGGATTGTGATGCCAAAAAAAATTTGGGTCGCAAGCCAGATTTTTTTATTTCTGTCGGTACATTACATACGTCGGTACATTCACAAGTCTTACCCCCGACCAAATCCTGGCTATGCCACTGTCAATATAAGCTCACTAACAAAATGACAATGACACTGTGACACTTTTACTTAAAGGTAGGTGACCAGATCCTGGTTCAATTTTTCATATGATTTCTTCTTCACACATATGACCAATATCACCGATTACAAATTTGTGGGGGAGGGAAACAAATTTGTCGATCGGACCACCCACCTTTAATACACTGTATGACCTCTTCCACTTAACAATCACTTTGAATAACCCACTTGGTGTGAAAAGAAAAACATCCACTGCATTGAAAGAATGTTAAATTAAATATGGTACAAAAGGCATTGTTAAACTTGACAAATCATTTTAGTTAAGTACCAACTTGAGTACAGGTGGAGAAAACGCAAATACAAGCCAACAGCACAGAGGCACAAGATACTACCACAATTGGCAAGGGAAGCCCACCCAATAGAATATCCAATCCACTGATCATCCATGATTCAAAACTGACAATGTTCAAAACAATATTAGAAAAATCCAAACCTCTAACATTTGGATCTATGACCATTTGGTTTAGACAATAGCAAGACAGTAACATCACATTTATCTCACTTTCACTACTGACTTACCCCATAAATTCCTGAAAGAGACAAACAAAAGTATGTGACAAAATTGATGTTATCATGTAATGTAACCCATGTTTTTGTGATCATGTGAGCATGCAATGTGATCATATTGATGTACACTGTTGTGTGACATACTAAAATTCTTGACACAACTATTCAGTTGATAACTAATAACACTTGTTACCACCACTTCCATAATATATCTGAAAAATAAAATAGTTTTGAATATTCATAACTATACTGGAACATTTATCCATTCATACAACAAAAGATGTTTTTAATCAACCCGAGACCTTACACTTTGGTCAAATCAATTTGGCGATTTAGTGCAACTTCATTTCACTCTGGTGCATCTGGGGTCTTTGCAGTGGAAATTTTTAAAATTACTTGGACAGGAGATACGCACACCTCATGTAGCGCAACAACCTACTCCAGAATTCACAGCGCATACTTTGTCAATACGCACATGAAACGAGGTGCGATGTTCCGCCCAGCTCGTGCAGTCCAAGCGTGCTTCTATCCAACAATTATACTCTGACTGTAGTATCGAAAGTTAAGGTCCAACATGTTTACCATAAGACGATGACCTTGTCTTTTTGACTCTCAATCACGCATTTTGCCAGTTATGGTCCCATTTTGAATGGTGAATAAAACTCAGTCTTGATGCCAGTCCCCTGCTAATTCAAATCTTAAAAAGGATGCCAAAAATGACATTACAGTTTCCATTTTTTGTAGGCTATTTTGCCTTTTATACACACAGTTCGAATCACTGGTGATATATTACTCCTCAAAAAAATATCACATCATCTCTGTAAAAAGAAAAACTTAGTGGATTCAACCGTGACGCACATGTTTCTTCAGGAATTAACAATGATGCTTTTTTGTCTGCATCTGTGCAGAGTAGTGGAGTTGTTCAATGTCTTTTCAATCATGCAGCAGAAAATTGGCATTAACAAAATCCTGCAAATCTTAAAAACTATGACAAAATAAAAGCCAATGGATGTCTGTTTGTATATCATCAAATAATATTATACAAAAAAACCAAAACCAAAAAAGAACAAATTAAAAAATTAAATATCAAAAATTTTAATCCCAAATAGAGCTTCTTCCACTGCATATCTCAATATTACCACACACCATGTCACCATAGCAACAAGACCCACTTTAAAAAATAAATGGGCCTCCAGCAACCAACCCTTGGTTTTTGAGAAGAATTTATTTGACCATCCTTCTCAAAAAACACTGACCTAAGACTATACTTTGTTCGTCTCAAGTTTGGGGGTGACCTCATGATTATGCGACTTTTGTATTTGCTCTAGCGTTGGATTGCCCCGCCTTTGTGGGCGCAATGTGTAAATGCTCAATCAAGGTCACATTTCGTTTCTTGGGGTGCAAAACCTAACACGCGCATGACGTCACCCCCCAAACTTGAGATCGAACAGGAGTATAGGTTATTTGACTCATTGAATGCAATTTGCATGCTGATTCCAAATATGGGTCATGGAAATGCCAAAATTTTGACATAAGTCAGTGGGTTTTGAGAGGGCTTCCCAAATTTGGCGGAGGCCATTCAAAACCACGACTTGGGACTAGGCTTGTTTTGGACTCATTTGAATGCGTTTCTCATGCTGATTCCAAATATGTTCATGGAAATGCAAAATTCTCAAATAGGTAAGTGGGTTTTGAGATGGCATCCCAAATAACCTGTAGTCATTTGGGAAGCCATCTCAAAAACCACTGACCTAAGACCCGGGCCCAAGACTAGGCTTGTTTTGGACTCATTTGAATGCGTTTCTCATGCTGATTCCAAGATGGCAGCCTTTAAAATGCATAATTGTAAAATTTCTGAGAATAAATTGAACTTTTTTGAGTTTTTTGAGGGTCTTACAGTTGCATGCTCCAAGCAAGTATTCCACAGCTTTGGTATTACAGCAGACTACATAGTATATACAATGAGGGAACACACCCTTTACAATATGCTCCAGTGATATAAAATGAGATTGAAAAATAAATCTTTTTTTGTGGACCATCTACAAAATAGGTTATTGGCATAGTTTAGAGGAATCTTCTGTGGACTAATCCTGCTACCTTGTTTGTGATAGGAAAATCTCATAGTCCACATTTTGTTATCAAAGGTTCCTGCAAGTTATTATAAAAAATTGGCAAAATAAACCAAAAATAAATTTGATTTTGATAAGGGCAAATAATACTTAATAAATAATGATAATAATTGTCTAGTTAGAAGTTTAACAACTAAAAGTGTAAACGATCTTACTCGTTGTGAACGAGTTCATACCAAAGATTCACACATTAGTAGCTCCACAGATTGAGAATGTAACCAAAAAATGATCACAGGCTATAAAGACCGCCTTTCCATTTGAAATTTCAACCATCCCTGGAGTAGATTTAGCAAATCCTTCCCATGGGAGTAAGGATTTCAAATGGAATAGCCTACTGGATAATTACATTTGAAATCCACATTTCCTCTCCACAGAAAACTTGTTTAAGAATATATACATGGGGAGAATGGATTCCAAATGGAATACATTGTAGCCCATTGTACATTTTCCTTTGGAATACACATCCCCTCTTTGGCAGATTTAGGTCAAGCCTTCCACAGAGGAGTATGGAGTACAAATGGAATAGCTCATTTCTGGCAAGTTGATGAGAGGGTGGGGAGGTTATAAATGTAAGAAATGTAAAGAGAGGGTGGGGAGGTTATGAAAGAAAAGGTGAAGGATGCATTCCAGAATGGGATAAAATGACTGCCAGTTTTGCCCTTTTTTATCTCCATAAAATGCGACAACAATGGTGGTAGACGTTTCATATAGAAGTCCCATGGATGCGAATGAGGTATTACAAGTGATTCCGTCATGTGCTGTATGACGTTGTGCAGTAGCGCTTGATGGAAATGAATGGCAATACCTAATTTGCATCCATGGGACTTCTGTATGAAACATCCACCAAGAATTTGGGGCTAATGAGCATTTACAAAGTATGACCTGACACAATAGGATTTTCTGGGATTTTCTATTAACTACCTAAGTTTCTTAGAGGGCTGACTGGCAGGCAGAGGTGGCCCTGTAGCTTGCCAAGCACACAGTAAGCATGTATGATAGCCACCCCCAAGCTTTGAACAAATACCATGGCTGTGACCACTCATTGATTTCTCGCAGGATTCTATCCCTTGGTAGCCTTCCCTCTCACTAAACCCAGCTCGTGCTGATACTTGAATTTTTGGAGTTTTGGTACAAGAGGATTGTATGAAATGGTTAGTCAGAATTATGACTGGTCCACTCCACTATCACATTACCAGTTAACAGTGCACATGGCTTTAAAGGACTGGGGCCAATTACAAAACTAAACTCTGTATACGTACATCAAAGTCAACATACAAACAAAAGACCATACATATATAAATTTGACCTCTTGAATAATCTGCCATCAGAATGATAACTTTCTTCAGAAAGGACAATATTTGGTGAGAAGGTTGCTTGTTTGTGCCTACCAATAAAAAATCTGCACAAATGTACTGTATAATATACATTGTAGTCTCTTGGCACAATCTTAATGAGGAGTGCTATGCATATTAGTTATTTACATGATATTTTGAACGTCATCCGCACTACCCCTCACACTCACTTCACTCCCCGCGTTGATCAAGTAATTTATAAATTTTATAACACAGCAATAAAATAAATTGGGCAAACCTTCACATGTCATCTTAAAATACTTATTCTAAAAAATTCTAAGTTTATATCTCATTTAGCGATCTCGGATTTGAAATTATAGGTCTGTACAAACAGCCAATTCAGGTATCGCCTCTCAGGTAATGAAAATATGTTTGAATAGGGCAGAACATTTTTAGGTCCGAGGTAATAAGACCTCCTCTCATAGCTACATTCATTAAGACAAAAATATCATGATTTTACTAACAAAATACTTTGAAAAAAAACATAATATGATAGAGTAACATAATTAAAAAAACAAGCATACAATAACAATGCATCAACATCATATTTGTAACACAATATCAAGGTACAGTTTAAGTATTAAAAGATATTGCAATTCTTCTACATTATATATAGCTTTTATTTGTCAATTTACACACCAGGATACTAACCAGACTCGCATCACCTCATCAATGTGGTGTCTTTAGAGAGTTTGGAGTGCCAAATCGTGTCCCACGCATTTCATACAGATACCCAAACTCGTTCTAACCTCGTCTTCATGACAAATTCATTCCATTGAAAATGGTGGTACACAGATTTTTGTCGTCCCTTCTATGGTGTTTCGTTACTCACAAGCTGGCAGATTTTTGACACCAGAAATTTTTGCTAATGGGTTAAAGCCCACTTTTTTTGCTTGATAAATTATCACAACTTTAATAGTCTTTTATTTAAGACCTTTGTACAAGAAATTATTGCAGCAATAATTTTTGACAACTTGAATCATGCTGCAAAGTTACAAAAATAAATTGCTAGTAAAAATTTTCTCTTTGCAGACTACAGTTGAAGAAAGTAAAGCAAATTTGGTTCCTTGTATTAACACTAAGACATAAATTAGCGAATACTCTATCTTATATGAGGGTATGTGCGGGTCCAGTAGATTGAACAACCGCTCATTGTTAGAGAGATTGGACCTCACATGTTAATACTGGAACATACATCGTCCATCCTTAACCACTAAAATATCTGGTTGTATGTTTTGGGGACGAGTTGTTCAGACCCAAAAATGTTTCCATTCAACACCGTTTTCTTTTCTTGTCGAAGCAGATCAATTAGCTTAATCCCAATGCTGAGATAATGTGAGTTGATAAAGTGACTTACAATTAAATTAAGGCTGAGTAAGTGTCTTTATGCACGGCGATCCCTTTTCCTTACCTTCCACACCTTACCATACACAATGGCAAATCTGCCCATTTTTATTTTGCAGTTGAATAATAATTATTTGAAAACCTTCTAATTTTATTTATTTTCCTATTTGTATCACTGAACCATTCACAATCTTTTAAAAAAATGATACCGCGCCTAGCAGGACTGGAAGAGTATATTGGGTTGTGAATTCGATACCCCGTGGTTGTAGTCCCTCAGCCGCAGCTAGTCCCCCTTTTTCGAAGGGGTAAATAATATTAAAGCTGACTTGGAGATTTCCCGCTCATAAGAATGACAGGCTGCATTAAAAAAATATTTTGAGCACAAAACTCCCCATTTATCTTCGGCATTTTTGCATCATTCGCTACACAAGGGGGCCATTTTCCAATACGGGCACTTTTCCAGCACATGCATGTAAGAAGGCAAGGACTCAAGTTCCTAATTCTGGACAGTAGAGTTCAAGTATCATGCAAAGCATTATGGGATTGGTTTCAATCCTCCTATGAGCAGGAAGTACTCTTTTGTCTTTATTCGATTAACATACATCAGATATGCATGTGTAGACTGTGTAGACATATGTAGCAAGCCTGTTGCCTTTTTGTGCCATGCTTAGCTATTACCATATTTTGTTTGATTGATCAATTGATTGATTTTGATTGGCTTGATGTTATGTTATGGGCCCTGGCTATTTTGTATAGATCAAGCTTGATCAGCCTCATCCCGAACTCCAGATTTACCAGAAATTGATCACTATTTTTGTTCTGAAGAAAGCTCATTTTTGCTCATTTCCCCCCTTTGAAATGGTTATTGGGTTTGGCTGTTATAAGCCACATTGTGCCCCATTTGTTTGTTGGTCACCATATTAATTTTTACACGTGCTCTAAGGGGCCCACCCACGTCTTTTTTAGCTCCCACATTCAAAACGGTTCGTTGCGAACTTCCAGGTGGGGTTTGGGGGTCAAGGTATTCTAATCAAGATGAAACCTTAGATAATTAAAGGGGGATGACCCGATTTAGGGATATGAAGTTTTCATCTTGATAGATTGGCCTTCACTCCAAAACCCTACTGTAAGTGTCGCACCGATAGTTCAATCCGTTTGAATGCGAGAGCTAAAAACGTTGAGTTGGTAAGCATGTGTAAAGTAATATTGGTCGACCAAAATGGGGCACATTTGCGCTTTCATAACTTCCAACCAAAACATCCTTGGCCTAAGAGTTCACAGGGTAATTGAGAAAATAGTAGCTTTCTTTGATACCAAATGTTGACCACTTCCGGTAAAATAGGGGTTTCTGGGTGAGGGCTATTAGCGATCGGGACTGGACTTTACATCAGGCCATCCCTCTTTAACAGATTGGCCTGAAATTTAAACAAAATAAAGAAGATATGTCAAGTTTTATTGTGGCATAATCATTTTTTGACTTTCATGCATGACAAGGGATTATTTTGGGGTCAACACCATATGTGACTATGAGACTTCAAATGAGAAACAAGTACTTTGAAATCAGTGCAAGCATAAGTACAAAACCAACATTCAACTAATTTTTAAAAACTCAAAAGAAGTTGTCTTTTATTCAACACAACAGAGTTAAATTGACAATAAGCATTGGGCAATTGACAATCCACAAGGTCACTGTTACACAATGACAATTAACTCATTCTCTATTATGTTTTTTCATTGTTAAAGTAACTTCCACTGCTGTCTTGTCAAGTTCAATATATCAGCTTTCTTCAGCATGAGGTGAAGAACTAAAGATAGGGGCGTAATTATGCTATGAAGTGATGGGTATTAGGTATTTAAGATTGACCTTTGACCAAACCCTAAGTTATACAATGACAGAGGTTATGATCATGGGTGTAAAGACTGCTGTGATAAGTTGCATGACCCCTGAAGTGACCTTTGACACTAAGTGGATATCAAAAGAGTAACCTTGAAATAGCTTTTGCACATCACTGTTGAATATGAAAATGCTCGTAGCGAGCAAAAGTGGTAACTTATAAATTCTTGATTAATTCATCAAGGAAGGAGGTATAGCAGGACTTTCCCGATGCATTTCTTCCAATACAATTTTTGCAATGGTTGTTGCATGAGTTAAAGTAACAAAAAGTACCTAAATGAGCAAAAGTCATTCCAATCTTGCATTTTAAGTACTTTTTGCCACTACCAAACTCATGTACCAAAGAGTGCAAAAATTTTATTGGAAGAAAAGCATTGTGGGAAGAACCACTATACCTCCTCTGAAAATCCAAGATGTTCAGAATGACCAAATTATAAATAGACTGCACCAGTTACTGTTGCTTGCATATTGGCTGATACACAACATTAGCAATTTCTAGGGGAAAAATATAAGTTAATTCTTGCTGTTCAAGGTTTCAATACTAGTAGCAATGATCACCTTGGTACTTCATAATAATAAAATATAGATTAGTTAAAAGGGGCCATTTTTTTGTGAAATTATTGGTCTTCCCCCCCTCACATTACATCAAAAAGTCATATCATTTGAACTGTGGGCCTAAGTACATGTGGGCCTAATCTTACGTGCAATTAGATCTACGCTGGAAGAAATGTAAAATCTGTATTTTCAATCCATAAATGGACAAATTGCCAACAGTGGTGCAAAACATTTGCTCATAATAAAGAAAAACATTCCATCAGAATTGAGATTTTTAAAAATATTTTTTGAGGCTCTTCAGTGAATCATAAACCAAAAAGGTGGTGGCTAAGATAACCAAATGCCCTTGTAAGCAAAATAGCATAATAGTCAAGACTATGTATCACATCGTCTTTGGAATAAATTGGAAGCATAACATGAGTGAAAACAAATGCCAATTGGCAAAATCTATTCAATGCAGCATTACAGTGCGTGTGTGGAACATATCCCCAATTGGAATTTTTCAGAGTTAATAAAAATTGTAATACTCCTGACCAGCAGAGGGTGTATGAGTCCATCCCAAAATGCACCAGTTTAAGAAATTCACCTCAATACCACTACACTTCACTAATTTTAGGCCACAAGTCTTAGGACTTAAGAATTTGTCCTTGAATTGAACGCTTTTCCCTACGTACTGACATGTACAGTGAGTATAGGTATATGCCAGGCCATTATGGGATTGGTTAAAAATGCCCTCCTATGACCAGCACAAAGGCTTGCTTTCTTCAAAACAACACGTTACGATACAATAATGAGCCTGTTTTATATCCATCTATTGTCTTCAAAGATCTCAATAAGGATGGCCTAGTCTTCACCAACTTAGCAGGAAAAAAGGACTAAACCAAAAATGTTCATTATTCACACCAAGTTTTTACAAGGAACACAAAATGATGACTTTTGATACAAAATAATACACATAAACTTAACAGCTATTTGCAATCAGTTAACAATTCACTCACTGAACACTTTCAAAATCACATCAAGTTCTTAAATAAGATGACTGTATCAGAAAAAAAAAATTACAACAAACAATTGTTCTGGTCAATGGATGATCAACAACAAACTACGAATTCACACCTCACAGTCTTGAAACATTTGTTCTCATAAACAGGGACTAGATTTGTTAAATCACACATGCGAGTATAGGATATTCATCCAGCTAAATTTTGGAACCACTTGTAACCATCTTGTGTTCGGTACTTATTATCCATTTTTCATGATGCAATATTTCATCCGAAATGGAGAAAGGCGATTCATCAAGAAATGGAACCTTGGTTTCTCTTAAGAACAACAAACAATGATGCAACGATAAACGGGGTTAGCATGATTATTAGAAGCGTCAGAGTGGGAAACAGTAAAATCCATTTGACAGGAAAAATGGTTAGTTACACTTCGAGGGTTTAGGCCAAAAAGGCCCCATCTGCAATAGCTGCCACATGTTAGATTTGGCAGGTAAAACACTTAATAACAACACAACTGACAAATGGCAGCTATTGCAGATGGGGCCTTCTTGCACTAAACCCTCGACTTACATATCTTCAGTGAAGTGGGAAAAATTCATCTTTCCTTGAAAGATATTCACCATCTCTACATCAGGCATGAGAATCGACTTTTGGTAATTAACCTGAAAAAGCCTGAAAAAAATAACCAAAACGGCCCTAAAACGGCCTGAAAATAAATAAAATTGTGTAAATCTGAACAAAAACTTGAAATCAGGTAAAAAACGGTAAATTCTCATGCCTGCTACATGTATGCAATGACAGGTAATATCTGTTTTATTTAAGGCCAAGTAAAATAAATTATTAGTTTCTCGTCCAAACTTTTTTGAAAAAGGAGGATGCAGGCACTTTTTTTTGCCTTTTCCGAAACAAGTTTTTCTCCAAAGACGATAGGTCTAGTGTCTTTTCGGCAAGACTTCCATCCATATGTGCCCCACCAACTCACGCAAATATATAGGTAGGGAACAAACTAGCTGCAAACGAGATTAGAAAAGGTACTGACAGCGAAAATCAATCGAGATTGTCTTTTTTTTTGTGTGAAAAAAAACCAAAACGTTTTTGATGCGGCAGCCAAAAAACGATGCAAGTGGGAGCAAGAAACTAATAATTTATTTTACTTGGCCTAACAGAGTCTTGAATTTCTTTCTAATCACTGTTTATTACATCAAACACCAACCGTACTGACCTCGTGTTGACTTGATAGTTTTAGGGACACAAATGGCTAATTTGCATGGTAACTCTGTTAAAAATGGACCAGTCAAAGGCAATTTGACACACAGCATGTGTGAAAAGATATGCAATACACGCCACCATGCAACCCCCAGTATAAACTAGTTTAACAGGTATTGTGTGCGTGTATAGGTATGTGCGTTAGGGATAGGCACTGACTCTTGCATTAAATCCCTGGGTTCACAGAGTTAATTCAAGTAGAAATCTTTCAGAAAAGCATGAATTTAATGCATTTTTGGATCATACAGTCCCCTTAGAGCCAGAACTGGCTATGTCCAAAAAGGACATTTTGAGATAGACAAGTTTAAGACAAGTAAAAATTAAGTATAAGCAGTATTTGAAAATCTGGAATAAGTAGTAATCTTCCAGATTCATATTACTTATACTTTTTCAAAGTTGATACCATGGATGGTCAAAAAATTCCAAAATGGACATAGACGTTCTGGCTCTAAGGGGACGATACAAAACATGCCAAACAAAATTTTGTGGGTCCATACTGGCTCACTCTTCAAAAGGATGTTAAAACCAATTATTTTTTTGACAAAATTTCCGTATGTACCCCCTTCGAAGTCCTACATGTAACAAATTCTTTTTTTGTTATTGTTGGCCTTAGGGTTAGGGTTTTTGCTAGTGTAAAGCCATAAATGAAAATATTTTGTTTTCTGTATATATATTTGTAAACAAATACTTTTTTACAGCTGATTTATATTTCACATTTTTGTTGCTTATCAACCATGTGCATTATTAGTGCTTCGATCTGTGGAACCAAGTACAGTATTTATGAATATATGTCTGGTAGAGGACTATGCTGTGCTATAGATAAACTTCAATGGGAAGTTGACATGGTTTGGTTTACATGGCATTTACAATAAGAATAATTAGGAATCATGTGATTTGCTCTACACCAATCAACAGTCCAGAATCTTTGTATGGATTTTACTTGCCGCTACACTCAGTAGCATGCGTACAAGGGACTTTCATATTCTTGCATGATTTGTATGCCTTAAACATGTGGTTCATAAACACACACAATAGCATAATTGCCAACAACTAAAATTCTGCCACTTCTAAACGACCAATACAATCGCAACTTTGGTCTGTCCGAGCACCATCTACTCCACACTTGAAGTTATGACAGCATTAGCAACTGCATAACCTAAGGCCAAAACTAAAGAAAATCTTGTTTGGCATCTTGTGTGAGTGCAAGAAGGTCATAGGTGCAATAGCTGCCATGTGATACATCTGTGTGCTGACACGTATCAGGATGACTTTTAATATATCTTTCATTGACTCAGTGGCTCTTGAAATGGTTCTTCAGGCAAATGTGTCACCTGAAGAACCATTTCAAGAGTAGCCTTGTTCAAGGCGCTCTTCCAACTTCATTCACTGGTTCACACGACTGATTTAATGTCATCATACATAAAGGAGTGGAGCATATCCCCCTCCTAAAACTAAACAAATGGCAAGAATTCACTCTATTAAACCCCTAATTTGAGGTCTCCATTTCACCTGGCCTATGTTCCATGCATCCACTAGTGAGTTCAATAAGTTCAACTCTGAGTAGCACAACCACTGCACCTGACCACAACAGGTGTTTGTGGTTTTATACCTAGACTAGCAGGAACCTGGATCCAGCCAGTGTGGACAACAGACCACCAGGCAGTGTACCAATTTGTTTTTTTTAATTTGTTCATATAATCTTTCTCTAAACAGGGTAGCCCTAAAATACTAAAGCACTGATTTCATACCTGAAAACACAATGTTAAAATAATTTAGACTAAATGTTAATTATGTAGTACAGTGTGAAAAATAACAAGTTTGTTGGTTCTTAGCAGACAGCTTTGATCAAGGCTATTTTAAAAGCCACTGACCAAAGACTTGGCATAATTGAATGTTTGATGGGATTTTTTGACAGATGGCAGCTATGGCACTTACGACCTTCTAATCTTTTGCCATGTTAGGGACCATAAACAATTCAGCTTACAATTTAGTAGTTGAACAGAGCGCTATCTTATTACACTTGCACAGACAACTTAGTACAAAAGACCAATCTTTTTCTTATACCTTTTTCTGTACTGCCACTCTGAAAGTATAAGTTGGAGGAAAGGGGGTAATACCAGGCTCTTCACATTCTTAACTTGCTCCTCTAAACTCATCTATGTTTTCTTGCAGGGAAATGCTTTTTAACCACACTACAACTTCCATTTACAATGCATGTTGGTCTTAACAACTGCAGTTCTGACAACTATAGAGCTTCATAAGTACGATTTATTTGGCAAATTTTGCAGCCGAGTGAATGCATTGTTTAAACGTAGAAGAGATGTGCGGACAACCCACTATGTAATGTGCTTGTGATCTACAAAATGTGCAAGTGCATACCATAGAATTTCTTATTATAGATCACAGATCCCACCTGGGTAATTACCATGCCTGTGTTTTGTCTCCAATGGTGAAACCAAGAGCAAATTGTGAGGGCCACTTTTACCCACGATGAATCCTGGCAGACATCAAGTATAGGTACTGTCCTATTTTAAGAGCATATAAGCCACACACTTAATAATTCTAAACCAATTGCTAAAGTTGATAGCTTTAAGTATATCCTGACAAAGCTCTGTATATGAACCGCACATCACCAGCAATCTTGCGTAGTTTGAGTCCGTTCAATGAAAGCCCCGGTACTGCGAATAACTCCAGTCCATTCACTACGTTCTGTGCAGCGCAAAACATATTCTCTTTGTTTTAAAATCTCCAGCGCCCGGTGTTTAATGTCTAATGTTCTCTTGATTTCCGTGACAATTCACACAATGCTTGAATGTGTATGTGAATGATTTGGCGTGCTTGATGGACGACGGATCGATGGCCATGTACGAGTCAGTTCAGCGTCTGCTGCAGCGCATGTACATTCCTTGTGCCAACGAGCGTGGGAATGTGATGCCGTTGTTGTCATCAGACGCACCAACACAGAACTATGTCATCAGTAGTAAGTGGTGGTGTTGTTATAGCCATATTGATAAACTGATGATGTCGCGGATGAAACACCAATGTGGTCTCAAGAGCTGTGCCTGCACCTGCATATCGCTTGGGGGCGCTGTGGTGTGGCGTTCTATGATTCGAACGGTGAGTAGTGATGACCCTGACTAATTGAAGAAAAATGGAAAGCGGGTAACAAGGGATATGATGTTAATGATAAAAATCAGTTTAGATATAAAAGGCACTGATTAAAGTGAAAGTGCAATTTTTAATTTTTGAGCCTTTCTCAGCTTGGTAATCACCAAAATTGCTGTTGCTGTTTGCGCCAATGGTAAAGGCATTTTTAAAAATGATGTTCTTTAACCATGACAATTAAATGTTTGAATTAATTTTGCTCTGAATCATACGAACATTATCTTTAGCTAGTTTGAGAAATTCCTACCACATATGATGACCCCCCCCCCCCCGGCAGCTACCTGTCTATCAGCTTCTAAGAATGGTGGCATGTTTCACAGATACAGAGGCACCTTTTTGATTGGGGACTCAGAGACGGCTATCTCATGTGTGTCCTGTAATGAGCCAATCAGAAAAAGATTGTATAAGAGGTGGTAATGCCCAGTGAGGTAAAAAACAAGTTTGTTAAATTATGACAGATTATGCAAACATGGCCAGAAATTCAACTTCAACAAATTTTCTGGACACTTAGTGCAGCAAATTGGATTAGCAGTAAAAGTTAATTTGTACCGGTAATCAGTTGCTGCACTAAAAAACCTCTTCCTATTTAAATGATTTTTCGGCTTTTCAAGTGCTGAGGTGAAATCAAGGGAATATATGTGTTCAGTGTTCATTCTGTATTTTCACAAATCATATAGGTTGATTCAAAGCTATAAAAACTCACTTAAACTTCATTATAATAAACACAAATAAGTTCAGGAAGATGGAAAATCAAAAGTTTATGTACCATATGACTGAGTATAAGTCGATGGTTCGATTATAATACCACCCCCAAGTTTTGAAATAATCTGAATAGCAGAAAATCTCTTATAACCCACCCATAAGATTTGCCTGGGAACGGGGTCAGTGGAGGCAACGACCGATCATGACCCAAAGGTCCTGCTGAGGCCAATGGTGTGCACCTTGGGCAAGGCACTTTACTCGTGCCTCTCTCCACCCAGGTGGCAAAAATGGTAGCTGTAGGGATATTGTCCATGGGAGCGCCGCCAAAGGTATGAGTAGGCCTTGGGCATTGTAAGGGCAGTGGACATATTCTAGTGGCCGCGGAATAACTGTAAGTGCTTGCTACCACGGTTTTGGTGTGTCTTCTAGTCTAGTGATTCTTTCAAAATTAATAGGTCAGTTCATTTACTGGTCTTTTGTTGATCACACACCTAGTGACACATTCAAATATAGAATAAGTTATTCTTAAAAGGCCTGAAATGTTGCTGCTGGTTGTGTTTCGTTGTGATGGGAGCTCATTAAATCCCCCCCTTAGTTCAGTAATTTTAGGTTAAAAAAAGGGGGACAAACTAGGGTCAGTACATAATATTGTTAGCTATGTGTGTGTCTGTTGGTCTCGCATCTCTGGGAAGAGTATTAACTATTGTTAATCCTTGTTACCCAGAGAGAAACTATGATACTTTCTATGCTATTTGGTCTGCAGGCTAGATGGTGACCTCACATGGATAAATGGATAAAAATACTATCGCTATTGCGATTCCTCTGGTTCGTTTTTGCACAACTGTAGATTTTTAACAACGCAAACACCCATTCGTACCCAACATTGATTTTTTTGTTTCTTCACTTGGTTCTATTTTTTATGTTTTTTTTTTTTTTTTGCACAAATTATTCTAAGGGATTTTTTAAACTCTAACTGGAGCAACTTAGTACTGTTATAAACAGATCACAAAAAGTAACTCCTCCCTTATTCGAAAAAATGCACACTTAAAATATGTGAATATATTTACAAAGTGAAATCCCAGAAAGAGAAGCGCAATTATGGTCTGAGATTGGACATACCGTTTTTGCTTCAATAGCTCCAATTTTGTTGCCAGAGTGATGATTTCAGGAAAGAGATGGAATTTCCCACACGTTTAAAACTTAACCATTTTAAATTGTTGATTTGTGCAAAAAATGCCTTGCCATTCTAACCAGTCTGTAGAGAAATGCATAGGCTTCAGTTGCTAGGCAGTGCAAACTTTGGAATGAATTTTTTCTCGAAGAGTCGCCAGGGCAATCAACAAAAGTAAGGGATCAACACTGGGACATCAGTCATGCAGGAGAATGCATGGTGATGAGTTGATATGCAGGTTGAACTTTGGAATTTGCAAATTTGCATTTAAGAGTCGCCATGGCAACACTTCAGGGCTATAGACCTAAATAAGGAATCAAAATGTGGACAATGTTCTTGTGGCTTCTTTCCCAGGGGAGAGGGGGCCAAGAAATTCCCAATTTTAGACCTCACCATTGGTTTAACACGTTCACTCATAAAAAGCGAAATCTTGACGAACAATTCTGAATTTTTTTCTGTGTCAAGGAGTATTGTCTTATTCCAAAACCGTTGGAGTTGAGACAATCACCCTCACTGGAAGGGTATTCTGATTTTTTTGTTAATAACGAAACGAGGACGAGGTCGGATGTAGGTAATGGGAACACCCATGACCGAGCAATCAA
>JAMKCH010022446.1:0-20028 GCA_023653785.1 Ophioderma brevispina | reverse complement strand
AGCAGGAGTGTCCGAGGACCTTAAATGCTCATAGGATCGACATGACTTTTTACCCCACCCCCCCCCCACAAGGTGTCATTCTCAGGGTTTGACTGCTTGACCACAGCAGTCAAGTGGAATCATTGCCGCTGATGCCGCGGTCGCTTAAGTCAAACGTCGGCACTGTCATCAATGGCGTCTCCAAAGATTAAAGATTCAAAACCACATGCCTTAGCAACCCGTGCTCACCCTTGTCGGCTACTTTGTTAAACTGCATTAAAAGGCGCCGGGACTATAGGTAAGTACCGCAAGTTGTCGCAGCAAAGACCGTGAAATGCTTGATACAGCTGCCGTTTGCAACTTTTAAAAACGGCAGTTGCTTGATAGCGTTTTTTGGTCTGGTGTGTCTTATACCTCCATATTATGATCATACGATGGACTATAATTACTGTATTATGAATAATCTTATGGCGGATATTATTTACAAATATTGCGGACCGTCTGACCCCCAGAAAGGTCATTTTATCACTGCAGCGGCAAAACAATTATGACCACAATTCCACTACATACATTACACTGTCATTTCATGGTACGAGTTCGGTCATTGAGCCGGAATGTTGCAAATGAGGAGGGTAACTTGACTGGAGTGAGTTATGATGATGATACCAACCATTGATTTCACCCATTCTATGCACCTTTGAAAGGACAAATAAAGGTTGAAGACTTGCCATCACTTACAATGAAATAAAGGCTACAGATCTGCCATCAAAACCTTGGAGTTGAAGAAGAACCAGAGCATCCTACCACCCACCAATGCCATCCTAAGATGTGCTATCTATTTATTTTTGATGTTTGTAAATCATTTGGTTGAGTTTACGTATTTTGTATATATTGAACATTTTATTTCATAAGAATGTATTATTATTTGGACATGCATGTGTGCTGAAGTGTATTGAATTTGAAAAACATGTGAATGGACACGAAATGGTCACATATGTATAGTTTGATCAGGAATATTCATTCCATACAAAAAGGGATGGTTCTACCATTTATATGTTGCTATAATGTTATTTTAAAAGGAAATATTGTATTTGGCACCCATTTAAGTCGCCATCTCTTAATAGGCCATTTTAGTGAGTTTGGGAACATCCAGGATGTATTGTGTTGGGGGTCATTCTAGGAAAGTACAAAGTTTGATTTGGTTTAGTTCTGGGGTAGTAAAAAGATGTGGGTGGTATCCAGCTGGGTGGCAGCTCCAAAAATGCCTGTGATAGGGAACTTGTTACCTAGCAAAACCGTTTTGCCTAGAAAGTATTGTATATTGGCTCCACCCCTTGAAAATGATCAGTTATGGGGTGAAGAAAAGAATAATGTGCCAAGTCTTATGCTTTATCATTTTCTGAGCAAAGTTGCTATATTTTGACACCCCTCGCCTATTGACTATAACTGTTTGGACACACCCCTTCAGGCTATGTTAGTGGCATTCTGGTTCTGTTAAAAAGCCTAAGGGTATTCACAGTTCTCTAATGTGTTTTGTATATGCAACCTATAAGGTTGTAACTCATCAAGATGCAAAAGAGGGCTGCTCAAGTAAGAATGTGAGCATAAAGGATGAAAAAAGGAGAAGAAGAGGCACAGACTGAAGCCTATCCTTTGATATCGAGGCATATGGTGCCAAGGTAAGCGGGAATACCCTAGATGAATTACTTTAGATGGTGGGGACAACCGACTATACGTGTATTTTTCGAAACCCACGTCAAGGGGGAAGACAAAACCCAGTCTGAAATAATTAAAAATTACTAAAATCTAAAAACTGTTCTTCGTTGCCTAATAAAAGCTGCCACGTCTCTTGAAAATGAATAAAAGTCACCTCATTTCTTTTCCCCAATATTCCGTGACCAATGGATACACATCAGATTACACATAGGGCCGTTTGTTGTGAAGCTGGGCTAGAAAGCAACCATTATAGGCAGCTTCTCACTTATTACGGTATAAAATGACGGGCATGTGTTCATATTTCCAAATCTCTAATGTAAAAGGAAGCATAGTTAAATGTAGTGCACATTCATGATAATTGCATATTATTAGTTTTTCATTAATAATACGGATATTTGTTCACTGCCAATGTGGCGATGCCAAAAGTTGCAGCTGAGACAAAGCTGGCTGAAGCTGAGGGATTCCCTGGTTAGGCTGCCACTTTAAGAGTTTTGGCATTCTAAATATGTTTTTAATATTCCTGAATGAAATTAAATCCATATGTTTTAGATCTTTGTTTGGAGTTCTAATATGCTTGGTTGTAAAAATTTATGGGGGGGCCTTAAAATACGTTTAGACACTAATTTTGTATTTATAATTGCATATGAAGTTATGATACAATTAGAAAATTGCCGGCCATTTTTGGACGCCATCTTGGATTTTGGGTACTTGCAAGTTTTGACACTCTCAAAATAATGAATTCATTGATCTTGTGCCTTAAAACATGTGTTTGGACAACTTTATTTGTATTTCTAACTTGTCTGTGTGCAAAAGACGCTAAAATTGGAAAAGGCAGCCATTTTGACCGCCATCTTGAATTTTGGAGAGAGGCTCAGAGGATTTTCGAGGACTTTTAGTATGTTATTTTATCATAGTTCATAGACATATCCTTGAAAAATTCAGCTTGTTATGAGCTATTTCCAGGTTTAGCCTATGAATCAATGATATTGGACTACTAGTCAAATTTGGACTTAAAATTTAGTTTAAACCAAGATAAGGAATTGAATCAGCTTCCGCCCACCACATTCCCCAACATGCAGCTTATTCCGTCGGGCGCCGAAAAACCCAAAGGGGCGGTGGCACAACACCAAACTCTTTCCCAAGATAATGGGGTACATTTCAGAAGTAAGCTTCGGATGATTTAAACACCCGTGATTTGTTTATATTGGCATTTAGTACAATACACGGCACGTTTGAATTTCAACAGTTACTATGTTTCCTTTACAGCACACATACCTGTAGATGTATGCCACTAATAAAATATTACCAGACAAAATACCATTATATTGAGGTAATTCCACCATAGTAGAAAGAATTCTTAAAGTCCGGTTCTTGACGTCACGTTGTTGCATAGAATATAGTCAAGTTCAATGTTTAATTTGAACTTGACATGGACCTTGATGGTGACTTTATCCAAGGTCTAAGATTGGTGTAGTTCAACCCAAGTAGAAAATTGCCAACTCAGGTGGTGATACGGAAACTCAGATTGACATCAAACGTAAAACGTGGGATACAAATTAAAATATAGACCAACAATTTCATCTAAATTCTGTAGTCCATTCAATTAATTGTTAATTTCTGTCCAATATTAATTGGATATTGGCACTTCATTTATTATCTCCAAATATAGTTAATATTTATAACCACTTCATATTTTCAAACAATCATTGCTGTACCTTCATTTGAGAGTTATGGTGTTTCGTCATTATGTTCATCTGACTTTTGTTTTTACACGTTCACCTGTGCATTTTCATGCAATTGCATTCAAATAATTTGGTATTGCACCGTCTAAAAACAATTTGCCAGAAAATATATTATTACATATTCAGTAAAAAATTTTCTACTTCAAATCAACATTATGATTTGCCGAAATATACTTCACTCGGGACAAGTGACCATTTCTTACTTTTAAATTGATCAGGCAAATATAGATAATTCTATATTTGTCATTTTCAAGTTAAAATAAGTGTAATATAAAACTGACCTCACTTCAAGTTGTCACTTGTCACATTTCCTTAGCTGTCTCTCAACTCCAAACATGTTTTTAACATTATGCACTTGTGAAATTAAATTTAAACTTACTTACATTGGATTCAAAAAGAAAATATGGACTCGCACGGAGCTCCCTACCATAACGGTAGACATTCCTAGGTGCTGTCTTCAGGCACAAGTAGACTTTTACTTCCTGACTTCAAGTACCAGCCCCGCATTGCACAGACATCCAGTAGTACTCACGTCAGGAACCAGAGGCTGGTATATATAAAATTCCTAAAGTTACACTAGTCTGGGGCCAAAACTCTTAAAAACCCAAAAAATAGCGTCCGCACCAATTTTTTTGGCTGTTTTCTACATCCTGAAGATCACTACTGATGAGAAGAAAATGAGGGGGTGCCAAAAATTGCACCTTGAGCATTTTTGAAATATCAAAGTGACGCCAAGATGGCCCGCCACACATTAATTAGCAATTAGACTCGGCTTTTAAAAGCAGCTATAAGGATGATCCTTGTGTCTTTGTATGGGTTTTTGGTGTCAATGAATACATATGTGTATTCTTTGTAACAATAAATCCTTTACCTATACCAAAATCCAAGATTGCAGCCAAGATGGCCGAACCAACATTATAATTAGAATTAGCTCAGCTTCTAAAGAGCTATAAAGATGATTTCTAGGTCTTTGTTATATGGGTTTTTGGTTGTCACGAATTCAACTTTGTTACAGTTTTAAATCCAAAGTAGTATTCCCTGTACTGTGAATCCACAAGATGGCCGCCAAGATGGCTGCCACACATTATAATTAGCAAAGCTCAGGCTTTAGAGCAGTATAAGATGATTTTTGGTCTTGTATGGGTTTTTGGTTTTGTCAATTGAATTCAAATGTGTACTTCTTTTTAACCTTAAGTCTTCCTATACCGAAATCCAAGATGGCCGCCGTCACACATATAATTAGCAAAGTCTCAGCTCTTGAAGCAAGTGCGATTGAAATTGTGGTGTCTTTCTATAGGTTTAATGGGTATCATACTTCAAATATTTGAAAACATTACCAGTGTTGTTTCTTACATTAAAAGTGAGAGTTGGTATGGCATACAGGTGAAATACGTATGCACCAAGTCCTCATAATAAGTGTACTCAATTTGGCAAAGCATCCAAATACACTGGCACCAAAAAAAGTATCTCGGGCATGTTTTTCGATCGTATTGTGCCAACGTCAGGACATTTTGAAAGTTTTCGGAAAGATACAATGTTATTGTCTAGGTTCTTGCTCTTTCAGTATTAATACCTGACTTAAAAAAGTGTGCAGAAATGGCCGAATATAGAAACGCCCGAAAGACGCAAACCCCCAAAACCAAAAGTTGCATTTTTTGATTTTTCAATGGGAATTGGCTGTGGCTGTCTGCCGATACAAGCGCGAACACACAATCAATATTGCAAGTAGCTTTATGGCTCAATCAGTCGGAAAACCTCTTTGTGTAAAAATCAATACACAAAGTATTATTGCGTTGTTACCACACAGTTGACCGTTGAAAAATCCAAAACTGCAATTTTGGTTTGAGGGGTTTGCGTCTTTCGTGCCTTCTATCTCAGCCATTTTGTACGCTTGTTTACAAGCGAGGTGTTAATGAAAGAGGCAAGACATGAGCAACAAAATGTATATTTCGAAAACTTCAAAAATGGTTATGACTTGGGTACAATACCTGATAGAAAAAACATGCCGAGATACTTTTTGTGCCAGGTGTATTTTTATGAGCAAAAGTTGACAAAAAGGTAGTCTTAGTTAGAGACAAGGGAAACTGGAATCTAATGCACCCACAAAACGTACATTAAAGTTTATTGTAAGGTAAAAAAGCATTCAAGTATGGGTGATGATGTACATGTTGTCATCATACGGTATTTCGAAGTTGGCAAGGGTTTCAACTATGAAAATTACCCAAAATAGTTGTCATGATCGGGAGTCTAAAGTTGGCAAAAATCCAATTAACAAAGATGTCTTTCAGGTTTTCTAAATATGGTATTCTATATTGGGGCAAAAGCGTTCAACTATGAAACAAATGATCGAAAAGGTTGTCATGAACGGTAGTCTATTAAGTTGGCCAAAAGTGCAAATATAAAGATGTTCCACAATTTGTCATATTCAGTTTTCATCAGTGGCAAAAGCATTCAATATAAAGGTGATACACAATTGTATTAATACGGTGGTCTTTATTGGCAAAACATTCAAATATGATGGAGAATAATTCATAAAATAGTAATCTAAAGTGGGGCAAAATACAAGTTTAGATGGTAATGTAGTATAATTGGCAACTTGTTCTTTTTTTATCAAGTTTGAGAAGTGCGATTGCATAACACATATCAACATATGACAGCTGTTCTGTAACAGGAAACAATTCAAACACAAAATGAAGCCCACGCTGACATAAGAAGGTTGTGCCAATTTTGAAAAATAGAATTAAATAACACGAATTGCAAAAAAATCCCATTTGCATGAAGTGCATGGTGGATTAGATTCACAGGAACAGCGATTCAATTTCAAGTGGTTCTTTTGCGATAGACCGTCGTGTCAAGAATAAGGTAGCTTTTACCTTAACCCAAACCATCGGGAATGTGATCTGTCCGTTGGTCTCTCTTCACGAGTGAATTTGATGGGACATCCTTGCGAGATGTTGGGGAGGGGATAAACGGTCTTCGCGATCTTATAACACAGAAAGTGTCGTCCACATAAACGTTTCCATATGCGCGGTGGATTTGGTGCGGTAAGAAGGGCTTCCTGCTCAAAATTGACACTCCATAAAGCGTTAGCCACTGGTGAGGGGGAACGAGAGAACCCTCGTTTAGCCCATAGTTTGGTGAGGAAGGTCGCCTTCAATATGAATACGTGTGAGTCCAAAACAAAACTCCAACATCGTTCACGTCAGCGATGAAGAGGGATGTCCTGTCAATCAGTGTCGCGTCATCCTTTGATTCGGTCCATGGTAATGTCAATGGCTTCCTTCAGAGGAACATAGGTGAATAGCGATTCTACAGCAATATGATTACTAGCATATCTCCGGTCTTTGCGTCAGAGTTAGATATGAACGTAGCGAAAAGTACTCGTGTTTTTTTAACATGGTGTCTGGTCTTTCCGGTAAGAGGTTGGCCGTGGGTAGGTCAACTCATTGGACTATGCTGTAGGGTCGGAGAGCCAATAGCCGAAACAGAAGAATATACGGGTGTATTTTAAGATACTAACACTCTACCAACAAACCAAACTAGTACACTAAAGACCATGTTCCAAGGAACTCCAAATGGAGTTATCTCTTATTCCTTGTGGATCATGTGACCAAGTGTACATTGGTAAAACCGGCAGATCATTAGAAAAGAGAACCGACGGACACCAGAAAGCGACCCTTAGGCGGGCAAAACACAAAAATCGGCTATCGCCAAACATGTGTGGAACGACCAAAACATAACATTGACTGGGACAAGACTAGAATGTCTGGACAGGAACACTAAGTGGACTGAAAGGAACTCATCAAGTTTACCCTTACATCAAGTCTAACCTAAACAACTTCAATAGGGACAAAGGAGCAGAAATTCCTCCTGAAAGGGGTAACTTAATCCAAGGAGCCTCTCAACCAATAAACCGGAAACTTGAATACTGAGTACGTTACTCATCCTTATTGTTCTCTCTCCCTTATCCCTTTGTTAACTGGTGTATATAAAGTGAAACATGATTGAGTTTAGTTTGCTCTGATGAATGCATTTCAATAGAGTGTCGAAAGCTAAGCCTTCCAATTTGGATTGCCTGTAGGAAAGAGTATTTTCTACCTCAAACGAAGATCCTGTCACAATAAGTCGCTGTACTAGGCGCTGCTTCTTTGAAGAACTTTCACACGGCCCCCCCGGAGTTGTGTTCTTCTTCTGGTAGGAGGACCGCAGCTTTAACATGCCCCGGTAAATATGTTGTAGATGTGGAGCCAGCTCACTGTGATTGGTTGGGGTTGAGAAGTCTATGTCCACGGTGGACGAAAGGCAGGGCAATCATTGAGAATGGGATCCGCAGTCTGGATGGAGAACACATTGGCAGGTTGAGTGGTCGCAGCCCCCATTCGAGATGCATATTTGATGTTGAAAACGACCGACTCCTGTGCGAATCCGCGGTTTAAGGGTGGACCTATTCCTTGCGTGGGAAATTGCTACCAGGTGGTAGTTCTGTCATAGATGTAATCGTGAGTTGGTCTGGTCTTGAAGTATCTAGCCAGCATATATTCCATGTCTGTAAGATGTTGATAGGACTGGAGAGTTTAGCAGCGTGGTCGACAGAAGGTTGACGAGAGCACAGCTCTGTCTGCCAAGCTGGTGTGATTCTTTGACAGTGTTATGGAGCAGGTGTGTTGACAAATGAAATGTCGATAAGCTGTACTTTGTTTTTTATATTATTAAAGTGAGGGCAAAATGTGGTCCAGTGGATATGATTGGCCGACTCATGATCAAAGGTTGTGATTTCGAGCCCCGCTGTGGCCCATGTGTTGTGTAACAACTTGGGCAAGGCACCTCACTTGCCTTGTCGACCCAAGCGATATCGTGTAGCTGTTATGGGGAATATTACAATCGAAGTTCTGATAGGATTGTGCGCTTGGCCAGCGGGCCCGGCCGGGTCTGAATGACGTGGAAATGATTGTGACGATTCCTGACGGCAGCGTAATAATAATATGCACAGCGCTGTGATCATGATGAAATGATGGCGCTATATAAAAAACCAATATCT
The DNA here is from genome assembly GCA_023653785.1 of Ophioderma brevispina. Lineage (NCBI taxonomy): Eukaryota > Metazoa > Echinodermata > Ophiuroidea > Amphilepidida > Ophiodermatidae > Ophioderma > Ophioderma brevispina. The sequence continues at coordinate 11,553 of JAMKCH010022446.1, read as the reverse complement.
TTTTTATTTATTATTTTATTATATTATTATTTAGACTTGCTTGTTGTGGAAGATGGCAACGCAGGCTAAGCTGGAACTTTATTTTTGACCTGCTTTCCAGCGTGACCCGCTCCTTGTGGGCAACCCTTGATACTAAACCAAATATCGGATCACGATCAGAGAACATCTGCTTTGCTTAGCTTTTTTTGGCTGTCCATGAGAAACCCTGACAGTCGTTTTGTACTTTTCTCCATGTACTGGCCTGTGAATAATCCAGAGAATAACCACATCCGTCTATTACGATGACTTCTGGTTGAGCTTACTGGCTCTATTTGTAGCTTTTTCTTCATTTGTCGACTTGGTCTTTGTTACCCTCATATCACCACTATCCTCAAACATTGAAGTTGGTATGGTCATAACTCGTAACAGAATAATTTCTTTAACTCCACATTGAGTGAGTCTGCAAACAACAACCAACTCTGAAAAGATTATTTCTGCGTTTTTGAAAAAACAATCGCCATTCTTATTTGCTTCTTGCTTAAAGCCATTGTTCCACCACGTTGGTTTATTTGAACTATTTCAACCCCTCTTGCAAACTTACTTCAATTCATTCGTTGCTAACTCCTATGCAACTGGCATTGCAGCATTTCACCACCTCAGGGATTCACACCAGTAAATTACGTGAGAAACAGGTAAGTCAGCCCCCACTGCAGACGAGGTTTTTTATGGTGATCCTTGTCTAATATACATATATAATACCCTAAAAACTGGAGAGAAAGGCAGATCTGGGTTTCAAATCTGGTGGCTATCACTATAATTAAACTCTGTAGGAATATCAAAAAAAGGTTGTCATTGATATGTTTTTGATCCGACAAACCAAGTTTAAACAAACCGTATTCCCTTACAGGGACAACAATGAACATGAAAAAAGTGCTTTGACCCCAGGATCCACGGTGCATGCTAGTCTTCGCGGTCCATAGCTCGAATTTTGGGGATAAAACTAACCCCTAATTTCATGATTGATTATGTCGGAGATATGAGATCTTCAAGCAGATTAGCTTTAAGGTCTGAGATGTTCCATTGATGAAAAATGACGTTTTCATCTCGCCCATTTTGTACAGAACGAATGGGACCAGGATTTAGTGGTGTGAAACTCTATAACGACTTGGTATAGCAGACTGCGAAATAGTTTGTTACCTCCACCTACCTCGTGTACAGTATTTGATCATTGTCAACCTTCGTTTTCAAAACACTGGTGATACTAACGCATTTCCCCTGGCCTAGTGTTGTCTATGCAGAGCGGGGGGGGGGGGGGTTTCAGCTCAGGAGAACTGCTTCGAGTGGGAATAAAGGTTAGGGGTGAAATGGAGCTGTAAAACACTCTAGTCTTGCTTAGTTTGTTCAGCGAATGTAAAATGACGAGTCTAATGTGCAAAAAATTCAGCGTCCCCTGGCTTGCGCAATCTTTTAGCCGATTAAATAGCCACAATACATGGATAAAAGATAGGCCATGACCACTTTTATATTACGTTGCCGGGTTTTACCAATTATGGCAGCTTCTTCTTTTATCCAGAAACTGAAGCTATTTTGATATACATGTACTTGAAAGTGTTGTTCAGCTATACTAGGCTTTCTTTTTGGTGTGACTGACATGCTTACAAGCAACCTCCACCCCAGTAACAAAACCACCTCACCCGAGTAAACCCCCTCCCCAAGTCAGCCCCCTCCTTTTTTCCCACTTTCTCAAAGGCCAGGTGCTATAAGAGCAAAGGGTCGTTAATTTTATTCTGATATATGGCTTTACAGCATGGAAAACAAAATATTGTTTGGGTGAGCCCTATCTAAGAAATCTTCAGTAGATAGCAGAATAGGAGTTTAGGACAGTACTATTTGTTGCTCACTTAAAATTAACAAAAAGAATTATTCTCAATGATGATCACAAACATGTGAAGATTTTCAAATAGCAAGAAATGCATAATTTACAAATCAGAGGTCTCTATAGGATTCACACCAGTAAATAAGCGTGAGAAACAGGGTAAGTCCAGCCCCCCTTCAGATGAGGTGTTTTTTTTTTGGTGACCCCTTGCCTAAGTATAACCCTAAAAACTGAGAGAAAAGGCGAGATCTGGGTTTTCAAATCATGGTTGCGAATCAATATTAAGTATAAAATCTGAGACATAACAAACAAGGTTGTCGATTGATATGTTAGTTTTTTATCCGCCCAAACAATTTTAACCGATTTCTTACATTGGGAACACCTGACTGAAAAAGTTCTGTGACCTCCAGGATCCACGTTGCATGCTAGTCCTCGCGGTCCATTAGCTCGAAAATTTGGGGATAACTACCCTAATTTCATTACTTGATAGGTGAGCCTATCTAAGCATCTTCATTAGTATAACAGAATAGGATATTTTTAGCACAATCCATTTTGTTGCTCCTTAATTAAAAAAAAATTATTCTCATGGATATCACAACATGTGAATGGGGTTTCAAATATACAAGAATGCATTAATTTACAAATCTGAGGTCCCTATAGGATTCCACATCACCATTACATAAACGTGAGAACGGTAAGTCCGCCCCCACTGCAGACGATGTGGGTTTTTTTTTTGGTGACCCTTGCCTAAGTATAACCATAAAACTGAGAGAAAATGCATATCTGGGTTTCAATCATGTTGCCCTATCATTATTAAAAACTATAATCTTTAGGATATCAAAAAGGTTGTCATGATATGTTAATTTTGATCCTACAAACCAATTTTAACCGGATTCTTACAGGGAACACCTCCTGAAAAGTGCTGTTGACCCTCCAGGGATCCACGTGCATGCTAGGCTTCAGCGGTCCAGTAGCTCGACAATTTGGGGATAACTCCCTAATGTTTGATTGATTAGGTAGGAGATATGATGATCTTCAAGCATATGTTAGCTTTAAGGTCGGAGATGTTCCATTGAGAGAAAATGACGTTTTCATCTCGCCATTTTGTCCAGAACGAATGGGACCAGGATTTATTGGTGTGAAACCTCAGGGGCTATCCTACCAGAACGATATCGATCAAACCGTTGGATGGTGATCAGGATTGGGAGGATCAATGCAGTTTGGAGCTTCTTTTTGTAAAGTCTTGTGATAAGAAGCAGCCTGAGTTTCCCTGAAGTCATAAATAATTATAACAATTGACATGTTAACCATTAACATCTTTAAGACGCCTAAACCCATAACTTAAACTGTACTTCTGAACGAGATTACCGCTAGCAAAAGTTTTGGCCTCCAATTTGTTGGCCATTTTTGGACCATCTTGGATTTCGCCCGGTATTATGGACGGCTATAAGTATTTAAAAGAAGTACAAATTTGAATTCCTGATATCAAAACCTATACAAAGACACTAGAATCTAATTTGTATTAGCTGTTAGAAGCTGAGATATTGCTAATTAATTATAGGTGTTTTTAAAGCCATCTTGGCGGATATCTTGGATTTTTGGGATAGGGATCACTTTAGTGTAAAAAAGGTTAGACAAATGTGAATTCTTACAACAGAACACCAAAAACCCATACAAGACACTAGAATCATCCTCTATAGCTGTTTAAAAGCTGAGCTATTGCTAATTATATGTTGTGGCGGCCATCTTGGCGTCCATCTTGGATATTTCAAAATGGCTCAAGGGTGCAATTTGGCACCCCTCAGTTTCTTCTCAATCAGTAGGTCTTCAGGATGCACGACGCCAAAAAATTGGTGCGGACGTACTTTTGGTTCAAGTAAAAAATGGGGTTTTGGCTATACTGGCCTATTAAACCTTTTTCTATGTCCTGCATATAAGACTACGTATTGGGGGGACCCGTCGCCTGCTCCCTTATTTACGGTTTGGCGAGGTGTGACCAAACACTGTCGCGTGTCATTAACAATTACAAGTGTCCGAAATTCTTCTCCCGCGCTCTAACAGGTGCCGACCTTCTGGGTTATACATTCCAGAATTTGTATGCGTCTGACTAATCGGAGTTTCTAGGACCGCACGACGTTACAATGATTGACACATTAAAATTAAACTTTTGGGGGACTCAACTAGAGTAAATATCCATTTTCTCTCATTCCAAATATATAACATCAATCTGACTATGACACTCTTATAAAATACCCGAGGTCTAAGAAGGCTCTCGAAAACGTCATGAACAACATTGCCAGAATTCCGAAATCTACCAAGCTGTATCCCAAATATGACGTCACCATTCAAGTAAGGAGTTGAATGAAGCGGCGCTCTTCATTTGTAATTGTTACGGAGAAGTTTGTTCGGCACGGGTACTAGGACTTGCGTCCTAGGACGCTTCCTGAGAGGACCGTTAATTTTGCGATAGTTGTAACGATTTGAGAGTCCCCCAAAATACAGAGTCCGGGTCGCAATAAGTAAACTTTAGTTTGTCAGGCTCTGTGTCCTAGGACACACAGTTTCATGGAATCCTGATTAAAGGTCTCGGAGACTGGGTCCAGTCTCCGATCTTTTACAGTCCTAGGACTTTCTGATATGGAGGACTCTTAAATTCCTCACAACGGCACCATGCTTTCGTTCATATGCAAATGGGCTTAACATCAATCCATTTCAGATCATATCCGAGTGCCATAATACTCGCACATTCCATGAGAAATAAGGCGAGAAATTGTCAATCACTGTATTGATTCACGTTTGCAGAGAGAAGGTCGGTGGGTCTCGACATGAGTGTTAATTTGTTGTGGGTGGTCATTACCTGCACTGTGAAAAACATTATTAAAACTTGAGTTGTTCAAGTATCCTTACTTAAACAAGTTGTTCGAAGGGGACATATTTAAAGTGTTGTACGTGTGATACAACCCCACTTGTTAAAAGTTTTAAACATTTGGCAATTAACACAATAATTACTATAATGATAGTAATGCCAAATAAAAAAAAACAAAACCCAACAAGAAAAAAAGAGCGAAAAAATAAAATAGGGCGGTAACACAACAGAGCATGCAGACAACATGATAAAATGATCAACGTGTATTTACAAAATAATTATTTGAAAGTATGTACAGTATGAAAATACACAAATACAAAAACAAATCTATAGAAAAATATAAAAAAAATAAAAAAAATAAAAAAAATAAAAAAAATAAAAAAAATAAAAAAAATAAAAAAAGTAAATAAAATCTAAATTTGAAAATACAGTGTTGGTAATGTGATCAGGTGAAATGAGTTCATTTACCTCTAATACTGATTTTGAGGTAGCCATTAAATAATTTAGCTGCCTTTCAATCTTTGTATTCAATGCTCTAAGCAACCAAAAATGGCCATATCTCTGAAACCGTAAGTCAAATTTTCGGGAGCGTTGTAGCATATAATATGAAATTGAAAACTAAAATTTAGTTTTGCCCAACAAATGACTTACTATTGATTATTCACATCAACATGGTAATATAAATGCCAAAGATAATAATTATGATGGGATAATAATGAGGATATAACCGAAGATAAAAACAGAACACATGAGCAGGATGACCACTATCCTCCATGGGAGGTATTTTGTAGTCTTAGAGCTAATGGTGAAGTCACCTTTGTTTAGTGGCAGGTGATTACTAAGTGATTCAACCCATCATGGTCACCTCTAGTACTTTTCCGAAGTATGGCATAATGATGGGGACGTGCAGTGGATGGAAATTAAAATACCGCAGTAAATCTATTGAAACAGGTAGTCCGATAGCAAAGCAAAAGAATTCTGTGAAATCATCAGAAACGTAAACGCATTTATACCAAAATTAATCTCAAAACATTCGGCATAATCGTATTTGCGTCATATGGTATTCACTATAACAGGTGAGTTGAATGAATGTTACTGACTTTTGGAGTGCCAGTGTTTGGATACGAAGGGACACTAAACACTTCAAAGAAAACATGAAAGGCCGCGATTATTATTTACCTGTCGCAGCGAGCGAGTTCTGCGTCTTGGGCATGGTATATATCACTTGATCTTGGGTAAAAATCCAGTATTGCGCACGCTAATCGCTCGCTGCTGTGCGACTGGAAGGATATCATGGGCTTTAGTCATAATAATGAAACAGGCGAACGTGCCACATATTCTGCCTCCTCTTCTAACTAATTCGACGCTGTCCAAAACTTTTAATTCCTACGGTGAAACAATGGGTTGAATCTACATAGGTGCAACAGGCATGTAGCAACTATCGAGAACTTGCCATGTAGTAACTCTTAAAAGTACCCACCATACAATGTTTCCAGCAATAACGTACGAGTCAATTAGGAACATTTGCATCGATGTGCCACCCATTGTAGGTGACTTCAGAGTACCTCCACCGACCCACAATCGTGAAACTATATACAGTCGCTGCTACAACTCAAGCAAGCTGAACACACGCCAATGTAATTATGCAAATGAAAACCGCTGTAAAGGCGGTATTCTGACCAATTACAAATCGGGTGACGCTTGTCTAGAACTTATGTGTGCTACTTAGTAGAGGCCATATGCGATTCAACCTTGAAAAAATTCTAATAAAGGACTTTTTTTGTATATTCTTGTCGGGCTATATGTGAATTATATGAAAAAATTGTCCGGCCTTCGGGTTAGCGCGTTGTCAAGATTCAAGGTCAAAGGTCAATGACCTGTTAAGGCATAATCATGGATCATAAATCCTCAACCTTGGTCTAAAGGCACAAATGAGGTGTCGATACCAAGGTTTTTGGGGTCAAACAAAACACATTCGTATAGGAAAAGCGATCAAATGCACCCTTCCTTGATTTTTCACAATATTTGCACTATCTGCGTGAAAGTGGACTTAGACTTCGTCCCCTGAACCTTTGAAATGGTGGTAAACGACCTTCTTGGATTCTTAGTTACAAGGACCTCTGACCTTTTGATGTTGATACAGGTGGATTGGTATAGGTCTCTTCTTTCGTTGATATCAAAAACGTTCCAATAGTCCTCAATTTGACGTCATAGTATGTTTTAATGAATAATCAGGGGAAAACGTGATTTCCCAATTGTTGCTAAAAATAGCCAATTCTATTTTGAGTTAAAAATACAGGACGTGTGATTTTGCTAGGGTTTTGGTTGATTATGAAAGGAAAATCAAGTTTGTACATTACACAGCGGTATAAGTGCATAAAGCATATAATGTTTGATAGAATTGAAAAAAAGAAAATATATAAATGTGGCAACCTCCATCCTACAAACTAGTCTTGTCTTCCACTACCAATGGCAGGGTGGTGTGAAAAATTATTTTTGCTAATCTGCGCTTAAAATGAAAGGCAAATGATGGTCACAAGATTAGATGCAGCATTAGGTTTCAAATTTAGGTGTTTTAGCTGGGACGGATGAAAAATTGCGTTTGGCAGTGGTAAACACCCACCTTCCTCCCCAGAAGACGAAGGTTACCTCAGAACTTCAATGGTGAACTTTGCCACTCATATGATGCAAGGAGTCCCATCAGGCCTACCTGTGACCTATATATCAAACACCCTGACAACGGATGCGTTTAAATACCCTGACGACGGATTCTTTTAAGTTGGGGGGGGGGGCTCACCTTCCTATCTATTTTGGGGCAGGACGCTGACCAGCCTTTGTTTCCGGCGCTGACCCAGCCTCCGGGCTCATCACAACATAAACGTCCTCGAGTTGTTCGCCTTCTTTATGGCATTGCGGGCATGCTACCCGTGGCACGGGGAAGGTAATTGTTGTCGCTGCGACATTATGAAGGTGGTGAAATATAAAACAAGGAAGGAGGTGTAAGCAAGTCCCAGCCTATATGCCGGGAGAATTCTTCAGATATTCGGGTCGTTCCGAGAATGGGACTTCGGGGTGTTTCACGGTGGGACCAATGGTTGCGGACAGTATCAAGGGGAGTCCCTAATCCCACACACAGCCAAAAGTCAGAGGCCGTCGGGGGAGTTGCAGCTCTACTTTGCAGTTGCCGCACAATCTTCTAAAGGGTGGACCGTCCACACGTGTATCTGTTCGCCTCAGTCATGAATCATCAGATTGTGGCATTATTAGGGCGTACTCTTGGAACCCGGATTCCGGGCAGGGCACAAACGGGACGCCCATGCAGCGGACCGGTCAGTATTGATAGCCTATGCTTGCTCATAGCTTCTCCAGGTTGCATAACCCAAAAGTCCTCGAGGGCTCTGTCTCGAAGACTGCCTGGTCCTGATGGTAGCCCCTTATGGCCACGGGCAGTTAGCGTGGTTTACCAGGCCGGAGTCTGTTGTAAGGGAACAGATCCATCTTCCAAAGGGAGGGAACCTGGTAAGAGGTCCTCAAGCCGAAGCGTTCGTCCCAGAGTGCACACCCATGCTCCGAACATGTTGGTGCATTTCTGCAGACTGTACACTGACGTGGAACTCTCTGAACAGGCTGCCTTGATCACTGTTCAGGCAAATCCACTAGAACATTATATGATTACCGTGCAATGGGTGCCAATGGAGTTCGATCCATGAAATTTCTGAGACCGTAGACCAGGTTGGCAATTTCCTCAAGGAAGTCTTTCAGGAGTGGGCTTACCCTAGTGTCCTGACTGTCTGGGCTTTCTTTTTACCGACAAGCCACAGGCCAGACCCGTAAAAGGGCTCGGTGATGGCATAACAGTTCTTTCAGTCCCCTCTTGCCCAATATGGTTGAAGGGTATGTTACGGATGTCCCAGTTCTAACCGTGTTCCGGAGTGGGATTTGCATTGGTCTTGCAATTCTGGGTGTCGGGAATAGTTAAAACCAATCTAAAGCTTAGTTTCTGGAACTTCCTAGTGGCTGAGGCTTGTGGCCATAGGGGGTTCGGATATACATGCCTGTCTACGGACGAGGCCGTCACGCTTGAGTGAAAGGAGGTATCTATTATTCCACATGGAAGGTTTTGAGCCAAGAAATCAGACTCTGCTTTTCCCCGAAACCGGTGTTTCTGAAAGTCTCACATAGTTGCAGACCGGAATTGCAGAAGCTCAGAGAGCCTGCAGCAAAGGGACACATTGAGCCATCTGGATTTCCTCAGTCATATGAAAATGAACACAAAAACACATGATTGGTTGAATGGCTTCTTGGTTATTGGCATTGATGTCGAGCTCACGCTTCCTCCTGGGCATATATAAAAGAGGCCTTCATCCAAGACATTTTGGACAATGTCGGTGGAGTCTACTTCCCCTTCGACATCCAAAGAGTCTATTTGATGCATGTTTTAGTCAGCGGAGAGGGTGTCGCCGTCCAATCCCTCTGGCTGATCGACCTAGCATCTGACCCAGAGCATTAGGCGGCTATGGGTGGGGCTTTGACAGGCGTGGCGTTGGCTACCTTCTGCGACCTTCTTCCGCAACCGATTAAGCCATGCAGTGGAATTCTTTGCAAAAGTACGGCTGTGGAGGAAGCTAGCATGTACAGTGTATACCTTCCACAACCTTATGGCGCTTCACGCAAGTTGTTATTCTCCACATGCAGAAGGTCGTTGGAAGTTTTACATTGTGCGGAAGGGCGAATCACAGCGCCGCTTGATGTGGTCCGTGAGATTTGGTGCGTGCCATGTCCCCATATCGGGAATGGCTGAGTTAGCAGTGGTACTGGGGTTTTTATAGTACCCAAATAAATATTATGCCAAAAAGGTCTATCACTAACCACACTATTAAAATCACACAGGAATGATCAGTTCGAGGATCTGCCAAGAACAGTATTTCAATGATTTGACAATAATATTGAGCTGTTTTCATTATTATATTATATTAAGTCAAATATTGTGTTTATAGTGTAAAGACTGAAAATTGCCTAATTTACGTTGAGAAAAAATTCGGATTAAAAGTGATTTCTATGCTGAAAGCAATGATGGCTTGCATTTGTAAGCCTAAAAATATGTGATGTTTTATAGACCCCCAAAAGATGGGTATAGACACAACCTTTTTACTTCTAGGCCAATTGGCTGAGCAGTAGTTAGAACATCACATGCCTTATAAAGGTCATTGACCTTTACCTTGAATATCTGGACCAACGCAGGCAACAGGCCGGACAATTTTTTCCAATAATTATAGATTATGGTCAATGTTTGGTTATTGATTAACTTGTTTACAGATGGACGAATTGGACTAATTATGTTGGAAAAACGGGAAATTTTTTATTAGATGAGTGCTTCCTATGTTGAAAGAAACGATGACTTCAGTGGGTAAGCCTCAAGGACTTTTTTTAGTGTTTATTGCCCCCAAAACATGGGTTCACGGGACACCTCTTTGTTTTATGGCCAATTGGAATTGTAGGCCGTATAAAGGTCGTCGACCTGGACTTGAAAATCTGACCAACGCAGCAACTAGAAGGCGGGACACATTTTTGGTAAATTATTCTATTAGACCTACCAGAATTACAAAGATGTCCTTTTATTAGCATTTTTCAAGGTTGTATAGGACAGGTTAATATACGCCTCTACGATCTGGGTTGACACACATCACGCTGCGGGTACGCAAATCTTGCTGATAATTTTTTTTTGCAGCGACTATGAGAGTTCTCAGAGTTCCATTATGGAACTTAAGCAACTATCTGATAAAGAACGATACATTCATTGCCAATGTTACACAAAGTCGAAGATATTCATGTTATAGTTTCAGTATTAAAATGTAACTAATAAAAAAATATTCAAAGACGATGGGGGGGGGGGGGTAGGACACGACCTGCTCATTGGGCATGGGGGATTTCCTAAGCGGTACTTACTGTTACGAGCAGTACTAGGACAGTTCTGTTCAGTTAACATTACAAAATCTCCTCTAACACCTTAGTCGGATATCTTGTAATATCATAAATTCTGGAATAAATTATTGACTTCAAAATCGTTCGGGGTTAGTGGATTAACCCCGCTGCAAAATAGTGAATTCAAATACCGGTCCATTTAGATTCCAAACACTAAATTAGATCTGGTTCTGGCACTAGTCTGTGTCACAGCCTGGGAAACTGATTTACTACTCCACTTTAACATGCTGTGTGGGAGTGATATTAGTGACAATGGAGTGGTTTCCCAGTCTTTGACAATCCAACAAAATCTCTCTGGACAATACAATAGAGCACATGATAAAAAGTTCCTCAACGTCCTCAATCCCCCATGATGGCTCTTCCAGCCAATGACTGTTGTTTGTAATTATGTAGGATCAGATAAGGGCAAAAAGGTGTGGCCTAGCACATGCCACACTGCAGAGGGTAATTGTGTGGTAGTATTCAGCATTACCTTTCGCTGACATGGTCTGCGGCAGTGGATCGTAAAATGGCAGTGTTACTTACTTTTAACAAATGATTATGAATGGTGCTAACAAGTTGTGTATCTGTGAGCCTGAGTTGTGTTTGAACATGTTTGAATTCCTTACTCACTTCTCAGGTATTTTGGTATTTGTAAAATGACTAATTTTCGTTCATTGTAAATTTAGGCCCAGAATACCTGGTTTAATTATTTTTATTAGGCCTATCTTTTAGGTTAGAAGACTAGATAGCATAGTTAGTCTATAATAATACTAGTAACTCCATATAGTAATTTGTTTCTTCTTGTTCATTTCTTCTTTCTTGTTCATTTTTTCTATTCTTGTCATTTGCTTCTTGATCTTTGCAAGAT